>WURV02210621.1:0-11043 GCA_011762755.2 Epimenia babai
ATGTATGTATATATGTGTTAATCTGATTATGTTATATTTTTAACCGAGAGAACTCAGATTGTATCGACTGAAAAGGGTGTCAAGTACCCAGAATAGGACGGATTGTTGTAAGAATGCTGTTAGAACAATAGCTATTATGGCATCAATAGAATGGGGTAAATGTTAGGTAAAAGCAAACCTAAATTTATGAGTACGTCTCCAAAAATAAATAATTAATGAGGAATATAATTTAAATTTGACCAAAAATGCACTGTACCACCTTTACCATTGCAAATATTTCATCGACATGAACAATTCGCTCATTGTTATTAGTGAAATCTTACGGTGGTAAAAGTGGTCTTTTTTAGCTTGCCTAACTAATGCCCTGGTAGATTATTATGGATATATGAACAATAAATTTGGAAGGATTCTAAAAATAGAATCCATGACCTATCTTTATATACCACATGACCACACTAACAGAATATACATGTAAGTAAATATACATTAGTAAATGAATATTAAGCACAAATATCATAATATACGATTATATCACTGAAATGCATATCAATGAATTACATATCTCTGAAACAGACATGAATGAATAAAACGCAGATATTGATGAAATACATATCAATGGAACGTACATCACTAAAGTAAATATTACTTTAAAAATCACAGTACTTAAACAAACAGACGAATACTTATCAACTGAAATAGTCATCGAAATAAAAAAAGCCAAACGAAACTGACCAATGAAACATACCCGTGATATTAACAGAAATACATGAAAGCAGGAAAAAACATCAATTCAACAAGCATATCAACCATACCACACGATCGCACACATGTCAGTGATTGTATTGTATTATTCATCCATGAAGCAATGCTGCGTTATCGTGATTTCAAAAACAGATATTTATCTCTACATGATACTTATATTCATTCATGTGTCATTGATCTCTGTTCTTCGTGCCTGCGAGCATCGAATGACACACAAGAATTGCCTCCCTCACTGCCTCATGTCTAACTACAGTAGACATAGCACAATGCATGACTATTTCGCCAAGTTATCTCTATTGATTTTCGCTGCGACAAACTTTTGCGTTCGAGCTCAGCTGCCATGACGCTTGGGCAAGTCCGTAAATCGGCAGCTGGGATACATAATTATCATCGCTGCAATAAGGTTGGAGAATTTCAGAAGGTAATAACATTGTCGTAATTTGTTGCGTTACATAACATCGTCACAGCGAGAGAAAATATCATCGTAAAAGCAATATCACAATTTCATTTTGTTCATCATAGACATTAAGTACATGCTGCTGCGACGTTCATGTTTCTGACTCTGCATAAATACAAAATTTTATTATATCACGCAAAATTATAATAAGAGCCTCATTAGATTTTATTCAGTAACTATAGTAATAGCCAAAACGTTCAAGAACTTACAAACTTATAATATATGTCATGCACCATTCCGAAATCATACGCTTACTGCCTTTTACTTTAGGAGTAAAATTGGAAAATACATTCAAAATACAAATTTGATTAATTTTTGTTTTTTTTTGCAACATCTTGTAAAATATCTAGTGATATTATGCTATTCATACGTTATCTTTAAAGGCCGTTTTCTCAAAAAGTGCATTTTATGGCAAGGATCATACATACATATCTCGAAAAATTTCTAGAAGATTTTGAATAATTTTTCCACCAAAATGATCGGCATAAAATCCTGTCTTAAAATAATCAAAAAACCCAAACCCACACAAATGACTGTGGGGCAGTGTGTCACATATATAGTATAAAGTTACAGTGAGATTAGCAGATCAGCTACCCATAAAGTAGGTGATTACTGCAAATAAGCAAGTAAAAGAATTTTTTAACTATATTTAAATAATTAAAGGCATGTTAACTATTTATATTTTATGCTGCTAATGTGTAATAACATTATTGTTTCATTAATATGTATGATATTAACATGTCATTCCATAAATATGTATGATATTAACATGTCATTCCATTAATATGTATGATATTAACATGTCATTCCATAAATATGTATGATATTAACATGTCATTCCATAAATATGTATGATATTAACATAATCATTTCATATATATATATATATATGATATTAATATGATCGTTTCATTAATATGTATGATAATCACATGGTTATTTCAGTAATATAATTAACATGATTATTTCATTAATACATGTGACATTAAGAGGATCATTTCATAGATATGTATATTAATATGAACATTTAATTAATATGTATGATATTAAAATGACCATTTCATTGATATATATTATATTAACAAGATTAACAATTCTGTTAAAAACACTGTAAGTTTATGCCATGTTTGATAACATAGTAAACTTATTAGCGCACCAAATGACGATGTATTAGAACCAAGCAAAGTAGTACTTGAAAATTTAGACCACTGGCTAGAAATGAAGTTCTGACGGATAAATCAACAAACTACGTGAATCTTAGTGAATTCTACACTAAAATCTGTATGATGCTAATGAGCTGTCGCAAGTCTATGATGCTACGGAGCTACGCCGAGGTTAGGGTGAAGCTCGGGCAGGGCTACGGGCAGGGCTACGGTACGTGTCGGATAAGTTATTGATTGGGGACGTACACCAACCAGTCAACATGCTGCGCTAGAGTCGTACGCCTCAACCAACCGAAAGCGAGTAGATGTAATGAACAGACACTTGTTGTACAGCGTAAAACTCATATCAATTTACTAAAGATGCCTAGTATAACATACTTCGTACATAAACGCACTCAATTTAAGTAGAATAGTTACAACTCTTTGGCCACTTGTTTGTTAGAATTTGCTCTCATGATGAGATGCTGAACAAATTTGAAAGATACTAACCCTAGGACAATATCTGCCAAATGGCTAAACCCTGCAATACCGGTTCTTGAAAAAAATTTAAAAAAAAAAAATACAAACATCGTCAACCAAGGACAATATTTGCCAAATAGCTGACCCCTGCGATAAGCAGTTCTTGAAAAGATTTTTTAAGAAAAAATACGAACATCGGCAAGAGTTACTTCCCCTAGTTGCAATGACGATACCATGAACAAATCTAGAAGAGACATCACTAGGACAATATCTGCCAAATGGCGGAGTTGAACAGTGAATCCAGAATAAAACTATGGTCAAATATAAAAAATCAAGTTTCCACTAAATGTTTTGGCCAACTTTTCCACAAATACAGAGCAATTATTATGAATGAAAAACTAGTAAAGAGTTACCTCCTCTTGAATGAATGCATTCCTTTATTATATAACTTTGGTCAACCTTCCAATATTTTATTTATAATTAGTTTGCAAAGCAGTCAGTTTTGAGAACTTTACATAGCGGTTATTGATTCACAATAAAAGTTTAATTAGTTTAATTTTATGAGTTTACATTAACCAAAACGCATCCCAATTGTCATGTAAGCTAATAATAGCAAAGTAATTCACTACGCACTGTACAATACAGTGTGCTCTCAATAATCTAAGTTTCTATTATCTATTAAGTATTCGATCATTCTGATATTTGGCTTTGCGTATGCAACATACAATATTGGTAATGAATGTATACTTAACAACCAGAACTTGATTACACTCAGTTTTCAGGCCAAGAGAGTCCTTTTGGGATGCTAGATCTGATCAAAAAGTGTTTCTCACCATAAAAATTAATTGAAAATACTTGATAAATGGATTGCTGATATTTTGTTAATTTTTTTACTGTAATCGATATTTGATAATACACTATAGACAAGTACTAGAGAGGAGGTTCACTCACTGGACAAAGATGCTGAGTTCTCCCCAGTAGGACGTGTTTTACGCTGAATACGGGACATCATCATTGTCTGAGGAAGACATGCCATTCATTAAAAAACTGACACGTCAGTCAACATATATAACAAAATCATTTTATCATAGTGTCAACTCCTTAACCTAATATGTTACTACAGAATCAATTTCATATGAATTTACATATTGGGTCCCTATTAAGACATAAAAACAACGTAGACATCAACATCCAAATAAACATCGACAAGCTAAAAGTTCTGCCTTTTTTTCCACATTCAAAATCAAGGGTGAAACCATAGCCACTCGCCATGTTGGAACTACAGAAGGTCATTCCATCTGTTCACTGTTCATACACAACACGACACGGGTCATAAAGTGAACATAATCGCCCTAATCTAGAGGTGCATAACTACGGGACAACCAGTCAAAGAATGATGTACGAGGATACAATGGTGATACAAAATATACAGATATTACCAAGATACAAGATAATGCTACAGTAAATACACATGTGTATAATCAAGATACAAGAATATAATGAAAATATAAGAATGAATACAGAGAGAGGGATACAATTCTCTCCACACACACTTGCGTGCGCACTTAGGCATATACATATATATATATATAAAGGTTAAGTCAAACATCAACTGGAAATGTCAGCTTATACAGATACAATACTTTCAAATACCACTCATGAAAGATAAATGTCTAGTGTCCACTTATTTTAGTAGCGTCATTTTAGACCGCTATAGATATGGTGGTCAGTGAGTACACATGAATTCACGACCTTCCTGTTCCAGCTGCAATCCCTTCATGTGTATGAACGGATGCCGTATTAGTGGGAAAAGGTTACCACGTGTTACCTATCACTTCTGTACCATAGAATGCATTCAACCATCGTAAGATAATTAGAGCACTGTCACCCTAAATGTCATTATGTGATGTCAGGGGAGTGTTTTATTCTTTATATAACCTGTAATCAGTAAGAGAGCCTTAGAGGATTACATCACTCGCGAATGTATGTTCAGTATTCAACCAGTGATTCTTGTGACATAGACGTCCAATGTTGTACAATATTGTTATTGTTGTAGTTATTATACCATTGTAAATGCATTTATATGAATATATTTACAAAAACAGCATGTATCAGATGCCATCAGCAAAAATACTGGAACAAAATTGGATCATAAGTTTATATAGTAGATAATAATAGGTAATGATAAAAAGGGCGTGGAAATGGTGAAACTTGCCCCATGTATATAGCGCAAAACAAAACTGGATTATAACTTAATATAAGAGATAATAATAGGTAATGATAAAAAGGGCGTGGAAATGGTGAAAATTGCCCCATGTATATAGCGCAAAACAAAACTGGATACTAACTTAATATAAAAGATAATAATAGGTAATGATAAAAAGGGCGTGGAAATGGTGAAAATTGCTGCACACAGCAGCGAGTGATTTGTGTAGTTATTCCGATTGCTGGAATCATAACGTGCTGTATTAAAGCAATCAACGTGTTGCCCAGATAATCAATACTTCAGTGAGATATGAAGTGCATTCTCCTCCTAATGTACACAACAGTTTACACGGGGAATCGTCAAAAATCGTTATATATTTGCTTTAGTTAATATGGGAAAAATGTCGTAAAACAAAAGGGAAAAAATTTCACTAATAATTACATGTCCAGTAATATATCACTATTAAAAACATTGGGATATGCAACCGAATAGTTATAAATGTTTATATCTTAAATGAAGTATTTAATTTTACAAAAATTTTTATCTATATCATTGCAAAAGGGAGATGACTCCTAATCGTACTCCATAAATAAATATTGCGTTATATTATGTGACTATACATGGCATTATGCATTAATTACATTACATTACTTTATGTAAATATTATGTAAATGAAACCACTTGAGTTTTCATCCATATGTTTCTCGACCCAGTGTCAACACAAATATATTCCATCAAAACTACCGCTATTAACAGTATATTGTAAATTTGTCACATACACTAACACCAGCAATGGATTTCATCAAATGACCGCAGATACCATATATATACTCTACATTGGTAAAGTATTCATATAACTTCAATATAATTTATATACACTTACAAAGTACGCATGCGGTTGACTAATTCTTAAAATGCGAATAAAACAGATGACCCGAACACCACAGTTAAAATCGACGTAATTGTTAACTTCATATGGATCGTGTAAAAACAGGCAAGAATACAATATCGGCTATCAGCTATCAGCTAACAGTGATGATAATGGTGTAGATTATGGTGAAGTTACGCAGAGGCACATGTCACTGTACAGAGTAGAATGGCCGTGCTGCATTAACGACTGTCACAAGGTTGTATTGATTGAATGCTAAGCCAGACTGCGGCCTCCGCTGTGTGCAATAAGTTTAATTCTGATGACACCAGTGTTTGCCAACTTTCTACATGCATATTCATTAACAGGTGGCAGTGAATGGATGCAGCCAATCGAGAAGCCCTAACTGTTTTATTCATTAGCCAGCAGCATTTGTAGCCAATCATGAAGCCTTTCAAAGTTCTACATATGTATTCATCAATCACTAGCCAATGTTGGTATATTAATTTCATCAATAATAATGCCTTCCCATATGAATATTCATTAGCTGATTGTGCTAAATTAATGTAACCAATCGTAATGGCCGAGGCTGTGCAGCTGATACGAAACCAACGGTTACTGTGGTGTTTTTTATTTTTTTTACAGACATGTGGGTATATAGAGTCCATCGCCTATCTCAGTTGAATGTATGGATGAATAATTAAATTATTTCTTATAAACATTTTTTCCACAAAAGTTACTCTCGGGCCAAGCGAATGATATTGCTCAGTTAAGATCCTTAAGCGAGCTACTTGTTGCTCTGACCCACTTAGCCATAAGTACCCATGAAATTTATTCGTGACAATACATATTAATAAGTCCTGCGGAGTAAATTTTATGAGGGGTTTGCATTGCACATAACTGCATTAGTTTATGAATACGGAAGCGAATGTCTCACAGAAAACTCATTCAAGAGCCAGAATATGAACAATAAAGGTAACACCTTGCTCAGTATACTGATGAAATAGTTTACCTGTATATGGTCGCTCTCCTTACAGTACGTCTTGGTTAGCGTATCAAGTGTTGCCTATACAAATTGGTGTTGTATGACAGAGATAACATAACCCACATCTATCATTCAAAATCCAGAAATATCAAGCTATACTACATAGTATAAGAAACACCTTATAGAGGTAAATGTAATAGAGGTAAATGTAATGGAGGTAAATGTAATTGAGATGGAAAGGTAAAGTATAACATTTATAGACCGCAAGTATTGGCCAATGAAGATTCTTAGGCTCACAATATGTTTATGGCAATTACTAATATTCAGCACAGATACAATACCTTCGATAATCGCGTATGACCTGTCACAGAAGATATCAAGAATCTAAATTAACTGACATTAATTGAAATTTTAAATATGCTTTTTGTCATTAATGGGGAAATTGTAACCTGTAGCTCAATAATAATTATTTTTGGCAATTCTTCCTTAAAAAAGAATACATCTGACTCATTTAAATGTTTGAAACTTTAAATGTCAACAGTTTTTGCTGATGAGCAATACGTGGAACGTGTATGAAACGGGTGTAAAACTATAAATACCAGTGTGTGATATTATAAGATGAAAAGGCATTGCTAGTCGAGATGCTCCTATCACAGCATCTATGATGACCACTGTCAGTGACCTCCCTAGTAATAGTCCTATGTAAAATTAACAAGGTCGCATAAGTGCAAATCTGTGTTTTTTCTACTGCAATTCAAGTTACATACAAAGGCTACCTGACACAATTCTCATGGTCATAAGAGTAAAGTTGATACCACTGTAGCATATTTCAAAAGTATGGGGTGAAAAGTTTAAGCTTATATTACTGACGACCAATACCCATTGGTAAAATGTTTCGTTGCATATCAAATTATATTTTCAAATTTATAAATACGCATCACGTGATGGGAGTGGAAACATGACAGAAATATCATCAGCTATATTAGCCATGGCAGGGGGAAATATATGAAATGATTTAAACCTCATACTTTTTTGACCGAGATTTATTGAACATGAATGTATTTATTTATTTATTTATTTATTTATTTATTTATTTATTGAATATTATTTATAGTTGCTGTCAAAATATAGGCTATTCAAACAAACTACACTATATACATAGCCTGTTGGCTACTTATAAAACTATGGGTCTAATATTAAAAATACATAGTATAATGAAAGATGATCGGAATACAATTTAGTAGTATTACAATAATGGGTATTATACATAAAATTAGGAGGTATTATACATAAAATTAGGAGGTATCTTGTGATAATAAAAGTATGCACCAAATTCCAATAGTTATGATATTGAACATACATTGTGACAGTACTAGTAGTAGATGGAATTATTTACAACAGTGTCATACTGGAGTAAAAGTAATCGAATTAGAGAAAAGAGTATGCAACAGGAATAAAAAGAAGACTAAGATGCCTATAGATGGAGTATAGAGTAAACCGCGCCTGCCAGTCAGTCAGGTATACAGGTGTGATCGTATAGAATAACGTATGCCATAAATAATCTAAACGATCCTAAAGACACAAAGACACGACGAAGTGGGCATTGTTGTTATCGGTGGAGTCTAGATAATAGACACGAACTAAAACGCATTACATGACGTGTATATACACCTTGATAGAAAGAATCTCCGATTCCAGCGATCATTGTCAGCGTGTCACCAAGGATGCATCCGTATAGCCTGTAGTTTGGTTACCGTGGCAACGTAACTCTGTAGTTGATTAACTGTAAATTATTGATCAGCAAACTTTACTATATGTAAAGCTTTGCCAATGAGCTAGTGGCTGTGGGCTGCTGGTGTAGTTACTAATGATAGTTCGTTGGTCGTTTGTCGTTCTCTAGTCATTGCGTATGTCTCTGTAGTATATGTCTAGTATCTGTATTAACTCCTTATACCGTCGTCACCCTTTGTGGCTAGTGTTAAACAAGGATATGGGGTAATGACATCCTTTTCCCTGCAGTTTTATACACGAAAAATACAAAAAAAAATACGCTTTAATAGTGTGGGCATATGGAAACTGTTTCAAGGGGCCATGCTGACATTTATTATCTTTACCAACGGAAGGAAATGCAATTTTGGTCAGCAATTACACTTGAAATAGAGCCAATGATAACATAGGAATGTTCAAAGAAAGGTGATTGAATAATACACATATTACATGGTATTAAAAATAGTAATAAAATATATTACCTGAATATGATATGTGACATATTAAGTTTCAATATATATATATATATATATATATATATGTGTGTGTGTGTGTGTGTGTGTGTGCGTGCGTGAGTGTGTGCGTGTGTGTGTGAATTACAGCATTGAAATGTGTGTTAACAAAAACTATACTGGTATTAATCTTGGAAACCAGGTACCAGGAAATAGCTTACTAAATACAAATGAAATGAAGAATATCCTAACAAGATAGGGGTTATATAATAACATATGTTATGATTAGATAAATCAGTAAATGTTATCATTGAGTTGGGTTTCTAAGAGAATTATGGAAACATCCTAATGTGACAAACTGGTAAATCAGTGAATAGGGACCATTGACCACCTGCCCAACCCATCAGAGCTAAGGTCTATAGTACTAGTATTTACTGACCAGTATACGCATTAATGCAGACTTCTTATGTACATTTATTCCATACACAAAACTAAACCTGTACAATGCTGAGGGATACACTAAAAATCTTCATCTTCAGAATGAAAGTTTAACTCACCAGTGACACTACAAACTACGGTAACACATGTTTAACAAAAACTTTACTGACTTATTAGCTGTGTGGTATAAGGGGTTAATACTGTATGCCAACTACTGTTGTTAATGTAATCACTGAACAGCTGCCTCACCCCCACCCCCCATCTCAGCTGGAGAGCCACCCAATCTCCTACAACAATGACCAACTTTTTCTCTTTGTTGTCCCCAAACTTGACTAACAAAGCCATCACAATTCACAACTATAGCAGTAGTATTACGAACTGTTATGACCTTCATCTACACTAACTCAGCATAATATTGTAATATTTGTATGTACACATTGTTATCAAACATAATATGCCACATCTGTGCAAATTTTTGTCCAAACAAAAAGCAAGATTTTTATCTGATAGGAAGAAAAACCAATAATTACAATACAACAATCATTCAAATAGATAAATACGGGAAGAAAATTAGCCTCTATAACAAGAGGGGGCTGATTTAAGTCAGTAAGGGGCAAGATTAAAAGATTATGATTTGTGTTTCACGTTTACATATACAATATACGTAGTTTAACCATTCTAATGGTATAAACATCTATATAAACGATATCAACCTGATGTTAATGGGGTAGCCAATGATAGTGTTAATTTAATACTTACCTCAGTTATAGTCATTAAAACGTTAGCTTTAATTATCGTGCTATCCGGTGTTATCCATATATCTAACACCTAAACCCCGTAATAGTACAACGATCCAGTCGTGATGAAGACAAATTCTCAGTGTGTTTTAAATGTGTGAAATACCTACGTACAACACGAGTTATTCAGCTTTTCTACCTCAGTTTCTCAGTTGGTAGAACAGTACACTGGTCATTTGAGATTATGGATTTGTAGCCGTATTGACGGCAAGTGTTTCTTCTGTATACAGATTTTATCAGAGTGTAAAAGTGGACGATGGAACTTTTTATAGTATTAAAGATTTTACAATTCAAATACACTGTCAATATGCAATTCAAAAACGTGAAGCACTTTATGAAATTTTACATAATTTAATTGATTTTATATGGTAGAAGTGATGACAGTTCTCTCTTCCCTTCACTACCACTGTATCTTCCCTTCACTACTACTGTATCTTCCCTTCACTACTACTGTATCTTCCCTTCACTACTATTATATCTTCCCTTCACTACTACTATATCTTCCCTTCACTACTACTGTATCCTCCCTTCACTACTACTGTATCCTCCCTTCACTACTACTGTATCCTCCCTTCACTACTACTGTATCTTCCTTTCACTACTACTGTATCCTCCCTTCACTACTACTGTATCTTCCCTTCACTACTATTATATCTTCCCTTCACTACTACTATATCTTCCCTTCACTA
>WURV02210643.1:0-11042 GCA_011762755.2 Epimenia babai
CACTAGCTAATTTATATTTTATAAGGTAAATATACTGATATTTCGAGTGTATTTTGTCCTCAAATGTGTCATCTGGGGGTCAGATGCCAATCAAATTTGAGAGACTGGACATGCCTGATATTCAGGATGATTCATATAATAATTAATCAGGGATTCGTTTATACATTATGAATAAATAATCTCATTATCAGTATCTCATTTAGTATAACTATCGACAGCAGTCCAAATGAACGATTGTTATGTTATACTGGATGCTTGTTAATTTTCATGTCTCACTGTGCTGTGGTGGGGCAGCTGGCGTAGTGGTTTGAGTGTTTGACTTTGAATCCAGATGTCCCTGGTTGAATTGCCGCTCTAACCAGTATACTAACTGTGGCATTTTTCGGGCTGGAAGCACCTTAAATCCCATTGCCTGGGGGTCTGGTTAGCCCTTGCAGTGTGGTTTTGTTAGGGCTTTTTCCCTCGGAAATTTGCTGTGCTTGAGATGCTCTGTATTTGATCTCTACGTGGCGTACCTCCCTGCTGTGTCGTCATTTCATTGTAAATAAACATGGACCTATCATAGACTTAGCGGAGTGTACGACATATGTAGCTTGTATGTAGACCCTGGAACCAGTGGCGTGAATGGAAAAAGGTCAATTGTCTGCTCAGACTCAGAGGGTTTTCTCACATTAGGTGTTTTCCCCCACCCCTTATATGAGTGAGGCTAATCAAATTTTCATGTTAACCACATAGGCTAGCTTTGTAGAGGGCCATGAATGAAATTGGCCTACATAACTATTACTTCAGTAATCAGCCTATAAATGAATAAAATAAAAAATACTGTGGTACAACTAACATGCTGTAGTAATTCCACACCTACGGATCTTTCAGGTACAAGGGGAACGTGCGACTGTCCAGCGGTAAAGATTACTCGATGGAGGAACAAGATCGAGACATAAGTCTCACTCTCGTCGACGTAGCCGAGAAGGATTCAGGCCGGTACACATGCAAGGCAAGCAATCCGCTAGGATCTGCCGAGACTGCCGCAAATGTGCAAGTTAAAGGTAGCTTTTTAAGCGCAACTTCTTAAAATCTTCCCATTTTCAATATCGACACCCCTGTGTATTCTACCAGATAAACCTCTTCACAAGCTACCTCTTACACACCTGTGTATTCAGCTATATACACCACTTCACGTTCAACTACTTACAATCAATTCTTTCTTCCATTTATACCACTTCTATGACATATCCCCTTCCCCACTCAACAACTAACACACATCTCTGTTCAACCACTCACTCCTTTCTGTACTCAACCATTTGCAGCCCTCTCTATTCAACTACTCCCACTCTCCTATTCAACCAATAGCGTCCCTCTCTATTCAACCACTGGGCCACTCTCTACTCATCCAGTCATGCCCCCTCTATTCCACTCCAGGAACAACAGGGAATTGTATATATGTATTAGATAAAATTATCTATATCTCACTTCGGCTATCTCCCTTCTTTCAATTTAAATCTAAATTAATGGCTTGCTCTATTTCATTACATGACATGAATTATCCGTCCAACTATGATTTCCATGGACTATACCAACAAGCCACTAACAATGCTTGTCTAATTTCAGTGTATAATAATTCAACATAATTATGTAACTGCAGAAGATTCTTCTGTAGTATAATTGCAGCACTTAATGATGGCAGCCTGACTTTGCTACGATATTTTTCAATGGTTATTGAATTGTTTTTATGTTAAACGTAATTTTCTTTATGTTTTCAGCAAAGCCCAAACTAGAATATGACAACAAATTCCGCGACATAATTACTATCAGTTCAGGATCAACTCTTAAAATACCTGTGACATTTTCCGGGATACCCAAACCTTCCATCGAGTGGACGAAAGATGATGAACCAATAAAGACTGTCGACTCGAAGGACAAAACAACGACTCTGTCTATGACAGATGTCACAAAGAGTGATGATGGCTTATATGAGGTGGTGGCTCGGAATGACTTTGGGGAGGCGAAAGCTACGTTTGATGTGGAAGTTTTGGGTAAGGGCCTTTAGTATTTCCTTGTAGATAGATGTGCACCGAATTGGATTAACAAACACCTAATCGCTAAGCAGTTAGTCGGGTTGTAAGAGAATTCTACACTGGACACGTAACTGAAAGGTCGTGAGTTTTGCCCACTGGTTGACTCTTGCAATGATCCTCAGCCAGCAAGTCATTTATCCCTGAAGAGATTTATACACGCTGGAGTAAGCCAAAATGGGTCGACATTTGATAATTTGATGGGGTGATATGCAAGTGTGGAAGGTATTGTATATGCACTGAATATAGCTGCCATGAACATTCATTGTAAACCGCATCTGAGAGGCTTTATTGGCTGATACTTGCAGTCTGTAAAAGTTGTACCCTTAATTCTAGAAATGTCCTTTGAACAGTGATTTGGTTGTATTTCGGTTTTTGATTATACGACATAATAATGTGACTCTCTGATCAGAATACTGATGATTTCACCTTTGGTTAGAGTTATCATACATAGAACCTGTGAATAACATAAATGACAGGCTGATTTATTGTTGTGATGGAGTCATTGTAGTGCTAATAACGGAGTTGGGAGTACGTAACCCAACCCCAAAAGACTGCTTACATTTGTCGCACACTTCAGTAAACAGGTGATAGCGATAGGGATGATGATAAGACATACTGAGATGACTAGAGCAGAGATGTGGGCATCACAGAGACCATCTAGACGAGTCACAAAGGCTTTGCGTGACCGCACTATCAGAGTTACTGCATTCATGAGCATCATAAATGATTGTTAATAAGCAACCCTCTACTGTATAAGAGTGTTACTGTCCTATGTATTATTGTTTAGTGTTGCTGCTGTGTCCCAGATGTTCCCGGAGCACCAGAACCACCAATCACCGTGAAGGACATCAACCGAAACAGCATGGTCGTCGAATGGAACCCACCCGCGGATGATGGTGGAACCGACATTATAGAATACCTTATCGAAAGTAAAAACACAAAATCTCCAACTTGGTCTAAATCTGCCTCAACTAAACCTGATATTCTGGTAACGAAAGTTTCCAATCTACAGGAAGGATCAGAATACTTATTCCGCATTTGTGCAGTCAATGAAATTGGCCCAGGAACATTCACAAAATCTGAACTCCCAGTTGTTGCCAAAAGTCCTCACGGTACGTTCATGACTTCTGCATGTTCAGAGTCCACGTTGGCCACGAGTTTGAGAAGATTTCATTGTTTGTTGATACTGTTTTGGCTTCATCATTTCAGTCGTTGCTTTTTGTTACATTTACACTTTGCATGACAGTGTTTTTGATGTTTTACTCACTTTACAATTAACTTGAGCATTTGTCATTAATGGCTTTTGACACTGGTGCTAGAATTGTAGAAGATTCCACTCATTTGAGGCGTGAACAAAAAAAATTCTAAAATACTGCTTGTCTATTGCATATATTTTTGTAATGAACTTATTTGATATTCAAGCTGACCTGCACATAATCTATATATAATAATTATTATTATATCAATTATTGTAGTATTATTGTAATGGTTACCCCTAAAATTTGTCGACATATTTCTGCCAAATTGAGCTTTTTTGATCATTTTTATAGTCCTTTAGTTCTTTAGACTTTAGACATTTTTACTGAATGACAGCCGCCATAAAAGGTTACATGTCAGCAATAAATACTTACTGTATATATTCATATATAAATTTATATCTACTTATGCAAATATTTGTAAATATTTTTTCACCATTTTTTATGAAACAAAATACATTCGATTAAAGTGTACTTAAGTGACCTCATTGTCAAACGCACTTGTACTATATTCATTAATCTTCTCCCTGTGCCTATTATGTGCGATTGTATATGTTGTCTTATTCAACGGGACAAATAACAAAAGATTATGTTTCTTTATACTCGCTATTCTTCAATGCCAATGTCACACATTGTGCAAATAAAGAGCGCTTTGAAAATACTAAAAAAAATTAATTTTGAATTAAAAAATTCCTGCATCCAGGCTGTGATCCGAAAAACCACCAAAACTCTTTCATTTCCTCTTTTGGCTGGTTTCTGGCTGGAATCTTAACATCCAATATTAGTGGAGATAATAAATGAGGAAGGTAAAATGTATTAAATATGCTGAAGAAAAGCTAAAATACATTTCCTGTTGAAGTAACATTTATATTTTTAGCCCATTCATTTCCGGTTGGATGCACAGGATGCCATGTTGTCTACACAGACAGTTTAAATCTTTGGGTAGTTTCTACCCATCTACTATCTTGGCCATACGCAGCTAAAATCGCATAATAAAACAAATTTGCCGCCAACTTTTTTCATACAATCCATGAGTGTGCCATTTTACAAGTTGTTTCTGGCAAATGCAGACATAATACGGGATTGAATGCCCTACATTCTTTACTCTTTCCTACCCGTTAGTTTGCTCTTATACAAGCAGTTATGGGCAAATGATAATGTGGGCAAATAATACAATGCGGGCAAATTATGTTGTGAAAAAAATTATATAATGTGAGTGATACCCGATATTCTCCACTTTCCTCATTTTTTAACTTTCTGTAGAACAGGAATGTCTAAACCACTCAGCAGTATCCACTTATCCAAACTTTTTATCAAGCTATCGTATTTTGAAGATATGACAGGTATTTGCTAGATTCTAGTTACTTTAATACATGCAGTGCGCATCATCATTGTAAACGTGGCAAATATGGTCGACCTTTATAGTGAGTCAGTGCATCTTTCTGTCCTGCATGTAATTTCAGATCAGAGTGCTCTCTTTCTAAAGACATCACATAGATTACAGATGGCATCTATTACTATAAAACCAGACAATTGGTAGTAGGCTTTGAATATTTGTCACCATCTAAGCGACTGAGGACACATTGAGCTCTCCCAAATGAGTAGCAGTTTAACACAGAAATTTGTGGAAGTGGCTTTTGCTGTGATAGAATCAGGTGTTGTTTGTAAGCAAACATTATCAACTTTTCTATATTTTTTGTATTTTTTTTGTTGATTTTTGTATATACTTATTTAATCTATCTGGGTTGCTATGGATAAACTGCTGAAAGTTGTATACACAAGTAATATACATTTATATATTTCAATATATTACGAGTTAATATTCAAAGATGTTTTTTACATTGTTAATAAATTTGAGATGTTTCGCAATATTAACAGCTGTTGTGTGTGCATTTTTTGGCTCTAGTTACTAACAAGCATGTGTGGAGTTCCTTCAGTTACGCAATTGTATATTACGGTTTTAAATTGCACGATGCCAGTTTTAGCTAATATACGAAGCACCGCGATTTGAGGCTATTAGTATAAATTTCGCCACACTGTAATCCTTTGATGATTGTCACAGTCGGGGCTATTTGACCAAAATTAGTTCGGTTCACTTCAGAAAAAGTCTGATTATCAAGGTAATTGTTGTGTTGGCCATCTTTTTTTGGCCCTTTACGAGACTAGCTTAGGTGGTTAAGTTAACACGACAAAGGGATTAGCTGGGGTTGGAGGGAAAGACACCATGAAAACCCGAGTGTGGGCATACAGTTAACATTCATGTAGTCACGCCACCAATCCCAGATGTATATAGACAGCCTGCGTATGGCACACGCTCCGCTAAATCCACGATGCTTCATGGGTATTCACAATGAGATGAGATAGCGATGAGGTGAGCTCCATAGCAACGATCCAGAGAGCATCCAGAACACGGCGAAATCACAGGGAAGAAGCCTTAAAATATACTTATTATCTTAGCTGTCAAACACACTTTACATGAATAAGCACTGTGAATAACTTATGCCTGTAATATATAGTTAGTCTACTTACAGGCCTATATTATCTTGAATCATACACGGTACTAAATGAAAACACTTCAGTATATACATATACACCATACATATTACATAACCACACTGCAAGGGCTACAAAACTCCATAGGCAAACAAGTTTTGAGGCACTTTTTGCCTGAAACAATCCACAGAAGTGAACCAGGGTCTTCTGGATTCAGCTCAAATGCTCCAACCATAACGCTAACTGCCCCTAATTCACTGAAATTAAGGGGCAACTTACGTAAATCGCTAGAACCTAAGGCACGTATTGGCTAGATCATTTGACAGGAATTTTGGATAACCCTTTTCTAGTCCATGGTCTAGCCAATACATACAACCTCGGGCATTTTTCGAAAGAAAATAAAAGGTGTGTGAACCCAAATGGTGGTGTACATCACCTAAGCAGCCCAGAGAGTGTGGTTTTTGGAAGCAGTAGTATGGTAGGTACACTAAACTCGTAACCGAAAGGTTGCAGATTCGAAACCGCCCACCGGTCAAATTTTCTGCAATGATTCACCGCAAGCCATTTATTCGTAATTACTGGAGTAAACATTTCCAAAATGAGTAGACATGTGGTATGCAAGTATCGAAGATATTGTATTTATGTTCCACATGTCTACATACAAGCTATATATGTCACACACTCCGCTAGGTCTATGGAAGGTCAATGGTTATTTACAATGAGATGATGTCATAGCGACATAGAGATCACACATAGAGCATCTGATGCACAGCAAACGTCAGAAGGAAAAAGGCTCAGAACCACACTGCAAGGGCTACCCAGACCCCCATGGGCAATGGGGTTTCAGGCGCTTTCAGCCCGAAAAGCGCCACAGTTAGTATACTGGTTGGAGCGGGAATTGAACCGGGGACCCCTGGAGTCAAAGTTAAACACTGTAACTACCACGCCAGCTACCCCAAACGTTGGCTGATACCTGCGGTTTATAAATGTATTACTTTACCTTCTACTTAACCTTTATGCAAGGGCTTCTCTTTTACATGACTGTTTTTGGAATGCTGATGACCATGTCTTTTGCTGTATTGCCTCGCCACTATCTCATTCCTCTACATAATCATCGCCTATCAGATTTTGTGGAGTGTAAGACATGAGTCCGTTGTTTGTTGGCATTTGGGAGCATTCAGATCCAGATTTACGCATGTCAACTACCCCCCTGGAATCGATGGTTTACACTGAAGGGATTTTACCGTAACAGATGACACTCACATATTGAGTGACATCATATTATAGTGGCAACCATTCTATATTGGCTAGCTCTTCAGAGTTAATTCCATCTCAGCAATGTCCATATGCATACCTAAATGGAATAAATGATACTCTTAAACACAATTGCATCTATCGATATCCGCAGACTTGCATCCACCAAGTACTATATCAATATGAAGATATCTCAATCTTACAATGAGAATATCACCTATTCATGGCTTGATCAACATTTGGGCATTTCAATAATCCTTTTCACATAAACACTCAATCAGGTGATCTTTATCACATTATGCAGCAGGGCATAATTATAATAATTATCTTGCGAAGTCGAATCACTGAGTCTCTCTTTGTATAATACATAAGGGTTGCTTTTGATATCTGAATTTTGACTATACATATATCCCATAAAAAACAATACCTCATATTACTCATCAAAAAGTTACCAGTGAGATGGCCGGGTTACTTAATGGGTTTTCCATATGATTGTAGATGTCCCATCATGCCCAGTTGGACCATTGGAATTATCAGATCTCGATCGAAATTCAGCGACAATATCATGGAAGCCACCAGAGTCTGATGGAGGATGCCCCATAACTGGTTACCTTGTAGAGAAATATGACGGTAAAAAGTTCAAATGGACACGAGTGGCATCTTTAGACGGCGACACGGTGCAGCTGGAAGTGACGAACCTCATGGAGGGTACTCCATACCTGTTCCGAGTATCCGCCCAGAATGATGAGGGTTTGAGTAAGCCCTTGGAGACTGAACACGATGTGGTTCCAACGGCCAAATCAGGTATACCCCGATGTCTTAGGTTTATTCCCTTTCTAGTTATGAGTATCATGCACGGATCTCTCGTAATTATAATATGAGGTACATTAGAGATGTGGGTTGCCGTGGTAGACATGGTATATAAAAATGAAAATTTGAGCGAAACACCCTATAAGTTAGCTGAAACATTGGGATGTGGAGAATAACACACCTTGTTGAGTATATTTGTATACAATAACTTGTGTGAATCATCTCGGATGGCCTCTCGGCATGTATGCATATATGTATTTATAGGCTGGTGACAGGTAATCATTGTATAGGCCATCCTTGGCCTTCTACAGAGCTAGCCTATCAATGTGGTTAACAATTTGATTAGCCTTACTTACTAGGGGTAGGGAAAAAACACATCTGAAAAACCCACCGAGTCTGGGGAGACAATTCCGTCCACGCTACTGGTTCCAAGTGTCTACGGACGAGCTACATATTCCGCACAATCCGATGAGTCTACAAACGGTCATTGTTATTTACAATTAAATAAGGACATAGCAGGACGGTAAACAACATAGAGACCATCCATAGAGTTTCTGGAGCACAGCAACATCAGCGGGAAAAAGCCCCAACAGAACCACACTGAAAGGGCTACCCTGACCCTTATGGGCACAGGGGTTCGAGGCATTTTCTGCCCGACTAATGCCACAGGTAGTATACAGCTTAGAGCGTCCCCTCGGCTTGATGATATGCAATTAAGTATAGTACTAAGTAAGACATAGTGACATAGGGGGCAGTTAGAGTATTGGGTAGACAGACATGCACTTGAATCCAGAAGAAACTTGTTTGGTGCCCGCTCTAGCCTCTACAAGTTCTATAGTACATTTTTCAAGTCAAAACGCTGTCCATGTTGATATGGATAGCTCTTCCCGTGTGGCTATGTAATGGCTCGCAGCTCATCCTATAATGTGCCTGTGCTTCAGATGCTTTCTCAATGGTCTCTATGACTCTTACGCATTTGCTATGTCATATTATTGTGAATAATCGAGGATCATACATTAAGTAGATTGTGCGCATGTGGAAGCTTGGCCTTTGCAGTCGCTTCGACCATTCTTTTTAAATTTTTTCCTTAGCACATTAGACAATGAGCTAAATACCTTTAAATCCAAACTTAAAACTTTTCTTTTTTCTACTGCCTTTTCTAAGTTTACAGTGGGTAATTTTATAGTGCAATATTGCGTAATTTTCTTATATGTTGTATTTTTTGTGTGATATTCAACATAGTTTTACGGCGTTATTATATGTCTGACAGTGTGCAAATATCCGATCTATGTACTATTTTTAGTTTTTTTCTTTATCTGTGATCTTACTGATAATATATGCCTATATTATTTTTGATTCATTCATGGTATACAGAGTTCGATTTTGAACTGTATTCCTTGTGTTTCTAGTTAATCATAGTCATCAACCGTAAAGTGTCTTCAATAGCAATGTGTCAAAAGGGCACTATGAATCAATAAAATTTTATTTTATTTCAAGCTGTTTTTAGTACCAGCAATGGGTGAATGTTGACTTGGCGGTTTTTCAATATGGTGTTTATTAGTAATGTTATTCCAATTGTCATGAGGAAAATGAGGTTGTGTAAAGGACCAATACATGCCCCAAAAAGTGTGTGGTTTACATAGACAAGACCGAATTGTATAATATATTGCAGCAGCGCCATCAGCTCCAGTGGGACCGTTGGAAATCAGCAATGTCACTGATAAAACAGCACATGTGTCGTGGAACCCTCCAGAATCAGACGGTGGTACTCCTGTAACGGGATATATCCTCGAGGTTAAACAACCGACAAGGTCAGTGTGGGTGAAGGTCAAAGATCTGCCAGCGGACGTAATGGAATATACGATTCCGGATTTACAGGAAGGGAACGAGTACGAGATGAGAGTGTCTGCTGTGAATGAAGAGGGAACAGGTCCCGCTTTAGTGTCTAAGGACGTGGCCAAACCTCAGCGGATACTAGGTAATGTTCGCATTAACCGGCTTAGGTCAGGATTCATGACAGTCTAATTTTTTTATATAAACTATTGACCATACTGACCAATGACAGTCCACAGATGGAATGAGTCATGTTAATAACTGTTCCTGTAATACCATATTACAAATGTAATTCTAATTGCATCCATTTACAATATCTCGATTGAGACCCTCTGCAGTTTTTAAATGATATTTCTCACTGTAGGATGAAATAACTTTATAAACCGGAATTTCTCTACATTGTTGCAGAAGCACCAGCAGCTCCGAGGAATTTAAAAGTAGCAGATATTGGCAAAGACAGCGCCACAATACAATGGAAAGAACCGGAACATGATGGAGGGTCGAAGGTCACAGGGTACAGCATCAAGAAAAGACTCGGTGAAGACAGTGACTGGGAAGATGTGGGTCATGCTGGTCCATACGACAAAAAGTTTACCATCAAAGGTCTTGAGCCAGAGAATGACTACTACTTCAGCGTCGCTGCTGAAAATAAGATCGGGCTGGGCGATGCTTTGATGACAGATTCCCCGGTGACTCTGAAGAAAGTTCTAGGTTTGTTGTACTTAAATTAATGTTAGCATATGTACTTGTATAAGAATCTGGTCATCTGCGTTAGAAGACAGAATTTATTCGCATATGGTCTATAATTGTTAGTAAATCATATTTCCCCAGTATTGGCTTGTTTTTCCTGTTCCTGCAAAGCAAGAAATTCATATCTACAAATAGCACTTATGCTCTTCTGCATAACGTTAGATATATCAGTCATTTTAAATCAAAAACTTACGGAAAAGACCTTTGTGTTTTACATCTATAGTGGCAGAGTGTCACAGACAGGATGGGTGTAGTCGCTGTGTTTACAAAGGATGTTTTCTCTGTTCATATTTTACAAGCAAATTCATTTTATAATTATGTCAACAGCCAAACCATCACCTCCAGAAGGACCTGTGGAATTTTCCGACATCAACAAGACATCTCTCACACTGTCATGGAAACCACCACTAAATGACGGCGGATCGCCTCTGACTTCATATGTCGTAGACTATCGAGAAGGTTCGAAGAAAACATGGTCCCGTCCCATGAAGATTGAGCCTGATATCACATCGTATTGTGTCCAAAATCTAAAGACTGGTCAGGACTACGTATTCCGAATTATGGCAGAGAA
>WURV02210654.1:0-11042 GCA_011762755.2 Epimenia babai
TGAAATGAAATTTTATTGATTTATATTGCCCTTTTAACACATGGCTATCAAAGACACTTTACAAATTTATGGTTGCTCTGATTAACTAGAAACACAAGGAATACTGTTGTAGACAAGTATTTGGTTTTGGAGGGGGGGGGGGGGGGGGGGTGGTGATACAGACACAAAGGTTAGCCAGACCTCCGCGGACGGATGCGTCCACTACGGGCATTTGAAAAATTTGTGAAACACCCGCGTTCATCCTCATGCCGGAGTTTCTCACGCCCGAATCAAATCAAATCATCGATTACATCCGAGGAAGTTGTGTTTAATTTTCCAGACACCGGATCTCGGAGATTTCGAGCTGGTCGCCGAATCCGTGGAACAGCTGCGCGCTCTCGTGGCAGCGACCGGTGAAAATGACACGCGACGGAAGAAACGTTCAAAGGTATCGAATCTCTCCGGAGTGTTTTTTTTACATTAAGACATAAAATTTGTCCTCTTGGACAGAACAGATGTTTCTGGACCTCTGAGAGACATTCTGAGACCTCAGAAAACTACCCTGACCCACCAGTAGGAAATGAAATGGAATGAAATTTATTTGATTAAAGTGTAGTTATTAGCTGAGCTGTCAAACACACTTTACATGAAACATTAACCTAATGGTATAAGACTAAAAAGTAATTACTTAAGCTAAATAAAATTAACACCGGTAATACAGGTAATACAGATCAATGTTAAATGTACATTATGTACATTTACAGTAAGCATGAAATAAATAACAATGTTAAATAATGCAGTGGAAAATAGAACAAATATCGAAAAAAGTAGCTAGCAGTCGTTTCCCTATGGTTCAGCATTTGTGTCTTTATCAATAGATTACCCACACGACATAACCACTCACCCACACCACCAAACCACTCACCCATACCACCTAACCACTCACCCACACCACTTAACCATTCACCCAGACCACCAAACCGCTCATCCATACCACCTAACCGCCCACCCACACCACCAAACCACTCAGCCACACCACCTAACCACTCACCCACACCACCGAACCACTTAACCCACACCACTAAAGCACTCACACCACCAGACCACTCAGCCACACCACCGAACCTCTCACCCACCTACACCTCTACACGCACCTACTCATCTGTCAATTACTCACATTTATCTCCCTTTTGTTGCATTCTTAGTCATAAATTAAATGAATCAAACGATTGTTGCCTCAGGGAGTCGGTCAGCGCGCGTCTCTCCTCCACGACAGGCTCGTCAATTTGTTAAATGAGCTCGAGCCATGGGAGACAAAGCTCATCCAGGCAACGAGAAAAGCTCGCCAGAAGCTGAGGAACGAGGTCGAGAAATATGTCGAAGTGGAAGAGGTATGCATAGAGGCAATCTCATCACTCCTTCTTATAGAAATAGCAAAATGGTTCCAGATTAGATCTCAATAATACAGTCAGACTTAGCTACTTTTATCTATTTTTCTTTTGATGCCTTAAAAATACGCAATATTGTGGATAATAATATATAGAGTAAATGGATAATAATAATAATATTAAGGTTATACAGAAAGATGCTCATTATGAAAAACACAAAATAAAAAAAAGTTTAACTGTATATCACATGAGAATTCCCTGCAAATAAAATCCTTATTTTGTTGAATGGAGATGTAAAGGTCTCCATCTGTGTTTATATAATTTATTTCTTCTACCATAGGCGTGATTCGTGTGTATATTTAGTATATATAATAACTATATTTAGTGAAAACTTATAACATTAAAACGAATGTTTCAATTGTATTAATCCATTACTTTTGACTACTTTAGCACAGAATCTCCATAATAAAATAAATTTGTACCATTTGAAAAAATTAAACATTTAAAGACATTGGAAATATTACTAATATGATTTACTTACAAAATAAACAGGCTAGGACCTAGAATAGAACCTTGGGAACACCACAGTTAATATGCAACAAATCGTAATTAATATAAAAATTTCCTTATTGGGTACAGTTTGTCTAATTCTCTATCAACTTTGTCGCTATACAACATATGACATTGTTATCCATCATTTCATTTTTTTATTCATAGGCTGATAACCGAAGTAATTGTTGTGAGGGCCAATTTCATTTATGACCCTTTACAAAGCTAGCTTATGTGGTTAACATGACAATTTGATTAGCATCACTTATATAAGGGGTGGGGGAAAACACCTAATGTGACAAACCCACTGAGTCTGGGCAGAAAATTGACCTTTTTCCATTCACGCCACTGGTTCTAAATGTCTACATACGAGCTACATATGGCGCACACTCCGCAAAGTCCATGAAAGGTCAATGGTTATTTACAATGAGATGACGAGTGGTGTAATGTCTAATAATAGATCAGTGGTCTAATATTGGATCAGTTGTGTAATGTCTAATATTGGATAAGTGGTCTAATATTGGATAAGTGGTCTAATATTGGATAAGTGGTCTAATATTGGATAAGTGGTCTAATATTGGATCAGTGGTCTAATATTGGATAAGTGGTCTAATATTGGATAAGTGGTCTAATATTGGATAAATGGTCTAATATTGGATAAGTGGTCTAATATTGGATAAGTGGTCTAATATTGCATCAGTGGTCTAATATTGGATAAGTGGTCTATTTTCTAATAAAGGATCAGTGTTCTTATATCTGATATTGGATCAAAGGTCTAAGATCTAATAATGGATCAAAGGTCTTATGTCTAATCTTGGATCAGTGGTCTAATGTCTAATAAAAGATCAGTGGTCTAATGTCTGATAATGGATCAAAAGTCTAAGAAGGTTCATACTCTTATGAATAATCAGGGAAATTAAATGTTTCTTCCAATGTATGGATTGCTGCTCGAATGGTTTCCACACACATTATTCAAAAGTTAGGTAGTTAATCTCTTAGGGTAACACTACTAAATTAGTTTTCAATGCCCATTTGCTTGACACATTTTGTTATTCCGGCCTTATGTCTTCTGGTATATGTTTTCCAAAAGAATTTGCACGGTACTTTTCAGGATATGTGGCAGAGTGACGATGCATCATCGACCAATCAAACTGCGGACTCCGATCGTGAGTCCCTCGCTGACAAAACCGAGCAAAAACCAGAAACGGAATCGGAGGCATTCCTTAAAGCCGCGGAGATTAAACAGGAAACGGATTACTACGATTTTGGCGTAAAATGTCGCTTACGCAAACGAAAGCATGCGATTGGCGATGATTTTATTCAGAAGAGAAAAAAAGATAAAAATAGTGATAATAAAGAATGTGCGTCGCTGTTGGCAACGCCCGTCGATGTACAAACGACGAGTTCTGTGACGGATAAACAACATTACATGCATCCCATCATGCAGAAGTTGTTGACTGGTCCATCGAGCGGGAAACGTCCGGTAGTTCCGAATGTAACGCTGCGTCCGCGACCGGTCAATTATCGATGTGACCCGAGCGCGTCGTCAGCGACCCCACGAGGGTCCACGAACGCGGCGAAACCAGGCAGCGTTTCGATGACGAACGCCGTCTGCAATCTGCCTCAGAATGTGCTCCAGCACTTGCTGACGCACGGCGCCGTGAAGATACAGACGATAGTCAGCGGGGCGTCGACTCCCAGCACGTTTATTCTTACGACTGACGCGATAAAGGACCATCGATCCGCACCGAAGCCAATCCCGGATAAACCCGTTGATGCCCCTCAAGATTCGCCGAGTTACTCCTCAAATAGTGCACCACAGACGCTGCAGTTATCCAAGCAAAGTCTTGTCTCGATTCTTTCAGCGCCATCTTCATCCATCATACAGTTATCAAAGCACACCGTTTCACAAACACATCCTTCATTGAGGCAACCCCACTCATCATCCAACCAACCTCATTTATCATCCATGCAAGCACATCCGTTGTTCAGGCAACCACATCCGTCACCCATGCCGCTTCATCCATCACCAACGCAACAGCATCAATTCCTCACTCAACCCAGACCATCATCCCTCCAAAGTTCCTCGTCACCCACTGCTAACTCCCCCAATATATCAGTTACACCAATCATAACTAACTCGGTATCACCAAATGTGACACAAGTGGCACAGTTGACCCATCAAATCTCTCCATCGCGGATGTCGAAGACGTTTTTTTTGCCAGTGACGACAAAACTTCCCTTTCCGATAATGTCCACTCACACTTCCACCCCTGCATATCTCTCCAATATTCTACCCCCCGTTCCACGGCACGGTCAAGTAAAAAATCTGGGTATGCCAACCGGTGGTATACAAGGTTTGGTGCAGCTTGCTACGTCTTCCCAGAAGCCCAAATATAGCGCGATGTTGACAGTCAAGACCTTACTGGAAAATCGCACACGCAAGAGTCAAGCAGGCACAACAGAACAAGCTGAGGTCGCCTCCAGTGTACCCCCGATAAGTAGCATAACGAATCCTAAATCCACAACAACGGTCCAATCGATTCAAAGACCTATTTCAGTTTTACCGAATATTTTAGATCCGACGAAAGAAACTGCTCAACAAGACATTGTTTCAGAAGTTTCTCACGACAAAATGGAGGCAGCTGCAGCCTTGACCTTGTTGCATCAACAGGATCCGCAATTACAACAAATCAGAACGGAAATACCATCGATTAAAGTAACGGCAATAAAACAGGGGATTCCCAGTGAATCACCAGCGGGACTTAATACGACAGCAGCAAGTACAACGTCTCAGGCTATGAATATTAATCTTCAAAATTTGTATCGGTATCCACTCCAGACATTTCTGACTCAACAAGGCGTTTTCAAAGGCTACGTTACTGAACAAGGAATAGTCTTGTTAAATCCGATCATAAATACACCGGACAACTCCACAATGTCTTCGTCGCTTAGCGCCGGTGTTGTTCTTAAAACCCCAGCCAGTGTAACAAACCCGTTGAATTGCAATCAAATGGAAATTTCCCAAAATGCCCAATTTCGATCTACCAGCAGCGCCGTGTCTTGTAACAATTCAGACGGTTCTAAATTGGCAAGTCACATCCCGTTGAATGACAAATCAGACGCCGGACCACCGAGTAGTGCAGGAAGTGTTCAGCAAAATTCTCCAAACAAGAATACCGAATTATTGAAAATACTTACAAATTACTCAAAATTTACACATAATCAGGATGATGAACGAAGGCATAAGATAACGTCTTCAACCAAAATATCGTCACCTATAAAATTCACATCACCAGTTGTACTAGAGACTGCGTCAACCAATCAGAGTCAAGTCCAGCCTGGTCCTGCTCAAAATACACCAAATGCGCATCTTTTGTCGGCTTTTTCAACATCGTCCATGTTGTCTTCCAGTCGGCTAATACTTTTCAACGTTGGCGGAAAATTGATGACTGCGAATGGGCAACTAGTAACGATGTCGGCTGGTGCACCAGGCGGTGTGTCAGGTGGCGTCGTGTTAGGGGATATGTCTGGAGGTTTTGTGACAACGAAAATGAGCACCACTCCCCAGCTGACTACAGCGTCGCCTCAAAAAGTCGTGTTACAACAAACGTTGGCGTCACTACAAAAATATCCGTCGCCGTCGTTTATTTTGTCCCACCCGGGAACCGTTTCGATCTCGAATTCCCAAGCGTCTGCGAATCCCGGGAAAATACTGAATGCTAAAACAGTGGAAACAAGTCCAGTGACATCACCGACTTATACCACAAACTCGACAGTTGTGACGCACGACGGGCGATCACTAGCCCGATTCCAGCTCACTAAACAAATTACTAGTCCAGTTAAAACGTACTTGCCATTACAGTTTGGGTATGAGCAATTGAAAACGCGCGTGGGTAAGTCGCCAATGGCGGTGCATTCTCCCCAAACCCTGGAGCAATCGGCGATATTAGGAGCGCGCCCGCGCGGCGTTGGATTGCAATTGTCAATGGACGCTCCTATATCGACCGCGCCGAAGTTGAAGGAAGCGTTAAATTCAAAAGACGGCGTCTCTCTGATGTCACCCGTGGACTCAGCTCCAAAACAAACAGCTATATCATACAGCCAAGGAAGGCTCATTCAAATACGCAATGTACCATATAGCAGCGCAGTTGGATCGCACCAGATTATTAGCAATCTTCAAAATACCAAATTACAACCAAATTTGCAGTTTCGTCAACTAAATAACCCCAATTTACATCAAAATCCAAATTTGTTGCATCTTCAGAAAGGAATTATACAAATAAAGCAGAATTCTAATGTGCCAAGTATGCAAAATTTTCTTAATATACAACAGAAATTCCCCAATTTGCAGCAAAGTTCGGCAAATGCAGAAGTAAAGCTAGGTAACAATCCAGCCGTCGATCTAAAACATCAATCCAAGACAATGTCAATCGTTAAAGGTACGACACCCGGTGTTCTTTTGACTCCAACCACGACCATATATCAATTCTCCACAGATATAAATACGGCTGCAAGTTCTAAAGCAGCCAAATTAACACGTCATCACGACCAGGAACCTTCAACAAACGACAGCCGGAAATCGCAGACGAATTTTTCTAATATCAGCAGTGTTTCTTGTAGCAACAAACACTTTTCTACGCCGCATTCTTCAACCGTTTGGCTTCAGCAGTCCTCTTTAGATTTACTTGATCCTAGAATGTCGGGTTTGCAAGCGAAACCTACATCTTCGCCGACGCAAACGACACCCGTATTCAGCAAGACAGCGACAATACCGACTTTTCAGTTTGTTGCTAACAAAAACGGGAATTCCCCCGTTCGTTTGCTTCAAACGTTAAACCAAAGTCACCAACCTACGAACCCACAGACAAGCGGTGGCCATTTTGTATTGCATCACGGTACATTGCTGCAGACAGCCAATCGGGAACAGTCGTCAGCATCAGAAGAAATCAAGACCAGCGAACACAAAAGCATTATTACTTGCAACAGGGAGTTTCTCATACACAACCCAAGCCAAGATGAACCTAACTCAACCATCCATCACAAAAAATAAATAAGTTTATATAAATCATACTTATGTTTAATATTGACAGTAAATCTTGTAATGTGTTCGCTCGCTATTCAAACGAATTGACAGAATTTGTCCACTGTTATATCTTCTATTTGCTAATATTGCAGTCTATGTGTGGGACATTCTATCTCTACTCTTCCACCATCTTCTTTTTGCCCATGTTCGCCATCTGATGTACGATAACTGTAGTAAAACATAATTTATACCTCTTCAACAAAATCAATGCAGTTTTCGTCCCTCAGATATCTTCTGTGTACTAAGACATCGTTTATCTGCCCAGTATTAGTAAAAAAAATCACGTAAAATCATTTTCCAGTAATTTCCTTAAAGATGTCCCACAATCGCATCGACCCTCTCCACTAATTTACAAGTATTGTCCGTTAATGACCGTTAATTCATCAATTCCTTACCGTCCGCTAAATGCTTTGGGTAGCCTAAAACATGGTGTCCTGAAGACCTCCAGATTTTAATGAAACGCATACGTCACATGCGCTATCGAAAGAAATAACAAACATGCCAGTTGTTCCATTTGTTACTAGGTACTGTTTCACGTACGCTGTCGAACCGAGTCTACGACCACACCAATTGCTCCGTTTATGTCACGGTAATGTTCCACATGCGCTATCGACGGAGATAAACAAGCCAGTTGTCGTTCCGTTTGTTACAAGATATTTGGTGAAAATCACAAATTTATATCCTTAATTTATTTATTTTTGAGTTATTAAGTTTTTCGGTTTATATATAGGTTAAATTATTTTTTGTTATTTTAATTACGTTCATGGTAATTCTTCGATAAATCATTGACAAGCCTGTCTTACAATCTTTATTATTTCACTATTTTTTCCAAGAAAATCTTCAAAAATCATTTCCGAACCTAAAATATTGTTAACATCGTACGCTTTAGTAAAAGTCGCACAGGAGCTCAAGTTGCACCCTTAAGTAAAATCAGGGTCTGTATATATTCATATATGGTTCCACATTGTTATGTTTACTGATACGTGGTATTTGACGTTAAATAATGCCAGGGGCCCCCTCTCGAAATTTGAAAAACCTGTGATCGAACTTAGGCTTTTTATTGGTTCGGTATATTTGCCCCCTACCCTCCACTTATCGGTGCCAGCAGTGTACTGATTAGACGTGGACTTTCGTGTCAGAAGTTTCAAGTTCGTATCCATGGGTTTTTCCGCGCCTTACGCTACGGGAAATGAAATTTTGTTGCTCATAACCGTTCGGAAGGATTTGCGTTGAAGTTGGTCGTAATATTCCGTAAGGGTTTAACGACAGTGATGTGTATGGGGCTGACCTTTGCCACCTGCTTAGCACTAAAATATTGCCTTTGCAATCGTCAGAACAGATTCGTTCTTTTTGGCGGGGCACGAATCATTCAAGAATTTGCGATTTTTTTTCTGAACAGATCCCCTTACCCTGTGTCTGGGTAGCCCCTGCAATGCGGTTGTGTAAGAGCCGTCCGTCTAACTCTGACGTTGCTGTGCTGGGCTTGGCGTGCCCTTTAGATAATCGTTCTCATGCTTCGCTTTCTGGTATTTCATTTCAAGTGTTGGGAGCCGAATATCGGCTGTCTACGCAGATTCGGTGGTTTTCACTACGGTGTTACCCCCACCCCACACTTGACTAAGGCTAACTCATACAACAAGGGTGCTATCTTTTCTCAGTATTTCACCTTATGGCTCACAACAACCCTCATTTATGCCTCTATATAATAATTGCTTCATTTCCTTGTACAATTTTATATCAGTAGTAGCGTTATTCACAATTGAGGCGACGCTGAAACTATTTTCCTTTGACTCGTTTAGTATTTGACCCATTGTAATGTAGCGGTTCTGCTATCGATAATAAAACATTCAAATGTATTTTATTAATCAAGTCTTGAGTTGATTGAAACAGACTTATCTGTTTGATTGATTTACGGTACAGATAGCCTTAACCGTTCGTGAATGTCGGAAGAACCAGAAAAAAACGTCGATTCAGTTATTTCTGAGTCAAGCGGGGTCATGCTTTCATCTAATATGCGTTGGTGATCGTACATAGAGAGTATACTGCACGCTCTTTCTGAAATGACATAAACTGGGAAACTTCGCACTCGTGTCCGGTGAAATCTGGTATATGGATATGGAACCTCAGTTGTATGGTGGTAACTACTTTTACGAAATAAACGAGATCCATGGGTTTGGAATGTTGATAGACTATTATCGAAGTTGTTTCTTTTCGTCGGTGTGCAACAGCGGTCAAATAACTGTCCGATTTGATTCTAAAGTGGTATAATGAAGTTGTAGACGTCCTGAAAGACCAACGCCGCCTGATCGCTGTCACCATGATGTCGATTGTTTTAGGACAAGAAAGCATCAGTCACACAGGATTCTGATCAGAAGTACCGTAATCTTGCCTAAAACTAAGGTATTACCAAGAGGAAATTTATAATTATATTTACGTGGTGTCGTGGGGGTATTCATTTTATAAAACGAAAGTAAGAATGTATTATAACAGGCAGTTGGCGCCAGTGCTGTAGTGGTTAGAAGCGCTACCTTTCATGCGAGAAATTGCGAGTTCAAACTAGCAAAAACTAGGGATTTTTTCCCGCGCCTTCCAAAATAAGAAATGAGCAAGATTTTCGTGCTTGAATATTGAGAAAGATTTGTCGTGGATTGATTTATTATAAAATATCTCAGGGATGTAACAGGGTGATGTACGTGCGACTGCCATTTAATTATAAAGTAGCACCAAAACCTCACCTTTACCTTTTAACACTAAGAATATTGACTAAGGTTAGGATTTTTGCGAGCTTTCGTACACAAGTATACTTCATCAGCTGCATTGAGGGTGTGGCGAGACACACGGAATGTGTATTTTCTCTGCCATTTTCCTGTTCCAGTATGTTCTGTCATCACCCCTATTAATGACTGATAATCACATGAATTTATAATCGAAAGCTTGTGCGGTGAATATTTAAGCTATTCTAAAGGTTTTTTTTAACTTCTCTTAGTCAATAAAGTGTTAGCTTTGCTTTTCGTTGTGTACGATAAGGCTATTACGGCAACATGGACCAGAGCACTGGAGTGTCGCGGGGAGGTAGGGATAGGCGGCCACTAGGAAAGGATGGAAGTGGATTGATCTATGGCACGACCAGAGATGGGTAAGGTACGTAGGAGTGTGGTTAGGCTGATATACATAGTCCATGTTGTAAGGTCGAAAGCTGTGGCACTGATTAAGATAGGGGCTGAACGAGACATGGTGGAACTCCAGATGTTTTTCTGGGGCGGCGAGACAAGCGGTGAAGTGTTACTGTGAAAGTCAAGGGAGACCATATTGTGTGGTTGGTAATGTGAGAATGTCAATTATGGGACTTGAAAAGTGAAAAGGGAGGTCACTGGGGAAAACTGAAAGTGAAACGGGAAAGTATGTCAATGATGGGACTGAGCACGTGGTGGTAGTGGAAAGGAAAATTAGTTATTAAAAGTAAAAAGATAAATAAAAAGACAAAAGAAATACGGGTAATTAGCAGACAGGACCAGAGATGGGTAAATTAGGGGTGGGGCGCATGTAAGTTGTTTGGGGAGAAATAAAGATAAGGGAAACGAGATCGCGATAGTATGGACGTGTGTAGAATTCATGAGGGGTGCGTAAGAAATCAGATGCCGAGGATGCAACCGTCAAATAACTAGAAACGAAGGCGTCCTGAGATGCCTCGGTGAAACGCCGAGGAAGGACATCACCGTGAGGTGATGAGGAAGAGGACGGCGCGGAGATCAACAGTGACTGTAGACGACCGAGTTGAGGCGGCGACGTTTGAATGGGAACAAGGATAAATAAATTAGTGTATTTATTAAATTTTTTTTTATTATGTATATCCAAGGTGCCAGCGCAAACTGTGCTCGCTGAATTTAGATCCTGCAGTCTATGTGTCTCATCTAATGTGGAATCAAATCCAACAATATAATAGTAATAATAATACATTTGTTTGAGAGGCGCCCTAATAACTAGTATGTCTCTAAGGCGCCTATATACATTTCGTATGATAACTAATTATATTGTATAAC
>WURV02210665.1:0-11042 GCA_011762755.2 Epimenia babai
TTTCCATTTGGGAAACCTCTTCGGTGAGTTGATGGGTAAGGAGTAGGACCTGGTGAGGCTTGGTGCCATGTTGAGGGAGTTGTGTGAGCCCGTCAAATAAGTAACGAACCGTGAAGTAATTTTCCAGTTGCACTGCAGAGCGAAGACTTTTCAGGGTTGAGGTGAGCAAGGCTTTGTTGGCAGTAGGGGCGAGTACCAATTTGGGGCGGGTTGCAATGTGAACCACATATATCTGGTCATGCTCCCCGGTGTTTTGGCGGAACCAGCTGCCCATGGCATCTTTGATGGGGTTCCATGATGGGGACTTCAGGAGTGCATCGCTGACCACGATGCCCCAAAGCTTGGGCAGTTCACTGAAGGCTGTTTGCTTTTTTGGAGGAATAGGCATGCCTTCAACTTCGATGCGCATCGGGACTTTGCTGGGCTCGCCTGTTGCAGTCCTCGTTCCGGCTACCAGGTATTTAGGTCGGACCTGGATTTCCTGAAAGACCTGGTTGCGTTTCAACGAATATTCGGAAAAAGACCAAGTGTCTCCCTGAAGGTATTCAAGCCGCAAATTGGCTTTGGGTCCCCAGTCCATCGCAGGCCAGGGATAAGGACCTTTGCGGCTGCCAATAAGTGGTGCGCCATTTACACTGAGTAATTGCAAATCATAACTTTGTGAGAAGTTTATCGATTCCATGCGCAAATAATCTTGAGGTGAATCCGCTTCCAGTTGGGGGCCTCCGGAAGCATGAGCGCCCGAGGCAGGCCTATTTTGACTGAAGGCGATTTGGGTGGAATCCTTTGGGAAGCCAAGCGCGAGTAATCGATCTTTGGATCCCATGGGAGGACATTCGAAAACATGCCAAGATTTTGTCACGGCAAGGCTTTTCAAGCGTTTAGGTGCTTGATTTGGCTTTTGAAGAAGAAGGCGTGTGTCTGCGTGATCTGAATAAACTAGAACTCGGCGGGTTTTTTTGGAGGAGGTTAGCGCTGGCCGGTAATAGGCATTATCAGCAATGAGGTCATCGGTTGTTTTTTGCTCGATGCCTGCGGGTTGCCATTGATCGCAAATAATGGGATCGCCGATGCGAGCTAGTTGGAATGGCAAGGAGGTGATGGTTGTTTGAGCCTGAATGCCTTTGGGTAGAAAACCGGAATAAATGAGTACTTCTGCAGTAAATCGGCCTGGCGGAATGGTTGTTTCAAAGGTGAAGGTTTCTGAACTGGATAAATCAATGCGCCGGGAGTCGTGCCGAATGAGATGAGGTTCTACGAGGTTCCTTGGCTGATGGGTGTCTTTTTTTAGAAAAACCAACATTTCCATGGTTTGAGTTTTGGAAACGGGCATGTTTTGAAACGCTGTTTTAAAAGCATTTGGAATATTGACGGTAACACGCCAGTGTGTACTTAGATCTTGAGGCATCCGCCACGCGCCGAGAACTTTGCCTTTTTCCCAAATGATTTCTGTAGGCAGACGATTGCGACCGATCGTTAAGCGACGAAAGTCATAGCGAAGTTCAGGGTGCTTCACGAGTGATTGTTTGACTTTTTCCCACGCGATTGCGCCTTTGGCTGATAGGCGGACTTTGCCGTCCTTGCCAGGTTGAAATTCAAATTCGGCATCTTCATAGAACCAGGCACTCGGTTGATTTTCCCGGTAGGGATTTTGCCGCGTGTTATCAGGGGGGCCCAAGAGATAGGTCAGGGCGTCACGGATATCGCCATACGTCTCCGGAATATAAAAAAGAGGCGATTCATGGCCGGTCGTCGGCCATTGGTGGGGATTCTCCTGCCGTCTTGCAATGAAGTAGCCCTTAAACTGCTCCTTCTGCAGGTCGTCCAGGCTGCTGTATAGCTTCAATTCATCTGCTGTCATCCAAAAGGAAGCTTTTGTTTCCCATGTTTCAAAACGATCGAGTTTCAGATCCTGAATTCCAAAAAGCAAGCTGCAAAAAATGAAGGACACCATAGGAAACCTCGCATTCAGAAGGGGTTAACAGGTCATTGACCTATTTTACGTCTGAAACACGTTCCCTCCAAGTGAGGCGTGTCAATTGAGCTGCCTATCAAACAAGAAACTGGCGATATCGAGGATCTTCCCGCTCGGGTAACCCGTTAAAAATTTGGGATTTTCCCTGTTCCAGTGGAATAATGTGGCAGAATTTTTTGAGTTTTTCATTATTTTTGAACGCCTGATAAAAAAGGTTCTCTAGAGCATGAATCTCCATGGCTATTAATTCGAAAAAAATCAAAGCTGCACTCCATGAGGTGATTTTCGAGGCGGATACCCCTGTCGGTAAGATCTTCGATATCTCGCTGATTGTGTGTATTTTGGCCAGTGTTGCCGCGGTGATGCTGGAAAGTATTCAGTCCTACCGAGAGCAATTCGGCGTTTGGCTAGTGGGACTCGAATGGTTTTTCACCATTCTGTTTACGATTGAGTACATTTTGCGCCTGTACTCGGTTGAAAAACCCATGAGCTATGCGAAAAGCTTCTTTGGTATCGTGGACCTTCTCGCCATTATTCCCACCTATTTGAGCCTGCTTTTGCCGGGAACTCAGGTGCTTGTCGCGATTCGCACACTGCGAACCGTACGGGTATGGCGGATATTGAAACTGGGTCATTATTTAGTGGAAATGGCCCAGTTGAAGGCGGCACTTCGTGCGAGTGTCCGCAAGATTACGGTGTTTTTATTCACCGTCATGGCATTGGTGATTATTTTAGGTTCACTTATGTACATCGTCGAGGGTGGTGATAACGGCTTCACCAGTATTCCGAAAAGCGTTTATTGGGCCATCGTGACGTTGACCACCGTGGGTTACGGAGACATCTCGCCCCAGACAAATATAGGCCAGTTTTTGGCCTCGATTGCGATGATTCTGGGTTATGCCATCATTGCCGTTCCCACGGGGATTGTTTCGGTGGAAATGGCCCAAGTTGCCAAAAATCCCATCAGTACGCAGGCCTGCCCATCATGTAGTTTGGAAGACCATGCTTATGATGCAAAATTTTGTAAACATTGCGGCAGTGGACTGTGAAAGTCCCTCGTGTGGGGAAAACCACATCGTTGAAGAAAAAAATATTCGTTTAGTGGAATCTATTGGTTATTGAGTGGTAAGATTAGCTACCTTTCCTCTCTTGGCTGGAGAAATGAGGATGGGTGTTTTGCTGCTAAAGCGGAACACTCAGTTCGTTTCCATTGATGTATTCCAATCTTCTTGGATTCATCCGTAATCATTGTCCCTTGATTTCGGATCTTAGATATTTTCCAGGATGTATTCCGCTTGATTTGAAGTCAGGGTGGCTTTAAGTCTCCATGACAAGGAATTTTTTTATCAAACGGTGGCCTATGATTACCCTATTTCTACTCTCAGCCTTTTTCCAAAATAGCCCCATGCAAACGCTTCACTATATTGATCTGAAGCTGGAATCTGAAGAGCTTCAAATCAAAGTCATGCCGATGGTACGTTCCTTGGAAACCCAGAAGGTCGGTGTGGGCGCCATACCGAAACACTTGCGAGATTTACACGATATGAATCTCGATGGTCCCATTCGTCAGGTCGCGACCATTCTCACAGAATTTGACAAGGCGCGGGGTTCGCTTTTCAGCAAACCCATCACTAAACCTTACGAGGTTGCTTCCTTCGAAGTTGAACAATCTTTGAAAATGACCCATGGAACGAATATTTCCCGTAAAACAACCACGGTTAAAGTGGGACTATTGAAAGAGCCTGGCAGGGCATATATTCGGCATCGCAAGCAGATGTTTCCGTTAGAGATTGCTTCACTCAACGACGTCGATGGTTATGAATTTTTCATTAAAAAAATCATCATGCCGGAAGATCAAGTGGTTCATCAGTTATCTGAACACCGCCCCCGTTTCCTGGCAGATTTATACTTTTTAGGGCCCTTTTTCACCAAAGATGTTCAAGAGCGAAGACGAAAAATTGGCCTGGATTTGATGGTGTTAACCCGCAACTACCATTTTAAAAAGGTAAAAACCCATCTGGCTTCCTCACTTTGTCGAAGAACAGGCGGCAAACTGAAGGCCTCCTCTTCAGAATATTTGCGCTTTTACGGTGAAACGCTCAATGCCTTCAGTAAAATTAATGCTCGGCTCGCCAAAGGTGGTGCCACGCCCGATATGATTCCTGAGCTTGAAGCTTATCTTGGAAGATCCCCCACGGATGTACGGGCACTCATGGCACTCATCGAAGCATTAGTGGCAGATGATCGCCTAACGGATGCTTATGGAACTCTCGATCAATATCGCGCCTTTTTCCGAAAAGCGGAACATCGCAAGTTTGCCAAGAAGATTGATGACCTATGGCACGCTCACCGTTTTGTCCTCATGGAGCAGCGCGAGAAATTCACTCCTGGCGATAAAATTAAACTCGAAATTCTCTCACCCAAAGAGAACGATACCTTGGGTGGACGACACACGGTGCGTTTCGATGTTCAACACCCCGATAGCTATTTCCTTTGTGCAGATCTTTTTGTAAACGACCGCAAAGTTGACTCCATTTCTCAACCCCCCTACGAGATCGCCATGGAATTGGCGAGAACGCCCCGATTGCAAACCATTCGCCTGGTGACATATTTCGAAGACCGCACGTCGAAGCAGGAAAAAGTAGATATCAAGGTCCTGCCTATCGACGATGGCAGCGAAGTGAATTTGGCAAGACTTCGGGCGGTAGTAACCAAGGGACCCAAAAAGTTCGTAACCAACCTCAAGCGGGAAGATTTTGAACTCCATCAAATGAATATTCATCGAGAAATCGAACATTTTCGTACCGATCAGGCTCCCCTTAGAGTGGCCATTGTGATGGATACCTCCCAGTCAATGACCGGCAAAAAACTCAGCCGGGTTCAGTTTGCGGTAAAAAACTTCCTGGACAATCTTGGGCCCGATGACAAAGTCGCACTTTACACTTTTGATCAAAAGGTCTTGCGGTTGAGTGATTTTTCCTCACGGTATCGCCACTTGTTACCGCGATTATTTACCCTCAGCCCTATGTTGGCGACTTCGCTATACGATGCTATTTACACGGCTCACAGGGATTTGGAAAAGCAAGAAGGAAACAAAGTCATGATCGTGCTCTCCGATGGTGGAGATTCCTTATCGGTCACCGGTGAGTCGGATATTCGCGAGATTTTCGCGCAATCCCAAATCCTGCTTTACCCCATTTTAGTGTTTAACAACTATTTGGAAAAAGAAGCACTCACCAAATCGCAGTTCCTCCATCAAATGGCACGGATGACCGGATCAGTCGTCTATGAAGTGGAAAATGCCAATGATCTCAACTCCTCTTTTGATCGAATTTATAAGGAGTTGAAATCTTTCTACTATATGGATTTCTATTCCCTGCAAAGGACACCGGATCCTAGCAAGATTCGCTTAACTGCAAGAGGCTCTAACACTCAGGTTCGCTTTCACATATACGATGATGCCAAGCCTTTTGATAGTTGGGTGAGCGGAAGCCTACGGCGTTAAGAAGCTCCCGAATTTAATGCCCCAGTTCCCCCATGTTTATGTGGGGATCAGGGGCTTTTTGCTAGGACTTACCTAGATCCTTCAGAGAGCTCAGGAAGAGACCCAGGCCGCCGATGAATAAAACGAGGATGATGATGAGATTGATTAAGCTCATACGAATCATTTGAAACTCAATGGTGGAAAGAACACCAAAAGTGATGGCCACCAAAGATCCTCCGGCGAGAACCCAACCAATGGGGTTCTTAGAGTTATAAAAGATAATGCCAATACCCAGGATCATTGGAATCAAAAGCAAGCCGCTAGTGATTGAAAATGATCCCATATTAAAAATAGCCGAACCCATGCGAAATTGGTGTGTGACCACGATGGCGTTAAAGAATAAATAAAACCCGCCGATCAACATAATCAATCCAATAAAAAACTTACCCAAGCCACCTTCTGAACCGCCAGCGCCTCTCACTATGATCTCCTCCTGATGTTTCTACTTTCCATTGTAAACGAAATCTCGGCAAGGCGGAGCTCATGGCCAGGTTTGGTGCAAAGGTGAAGGGCGATTTGGGTCAACCGTGGAAATTTCCTTTGGACTGGAGAACTTGGGCCTTTACAATGGCATCTGTTTCTTCAAAAGAAGAGAAATGATCGTTCCGTAATCGAGGCATGTCATGGTCACTTGGATGACACCTAAAGTAGCCCCTTATGAAGCAAGCATCTTTGATGTCATGGGTAAACTTTGCCGACAGCAACCCGATTGCGTGAACTTTGGCCAGGGATTCCCTGACTTTGATGGACCCGAGCTAGTAAAAGAAGCGGCGCAGGCTGCGATTGCAACTGCTAAGAATCAGTATGCACCACCTCCAGGCGTTCCGGCCCTCAACCAGGCATTGGCAGACCAGTACAAGGAACGGACGGGGATGTGTTTTGATCCGTCCACCGAGATCACCATCTTAGGTGGTGCGACCGAAGCTATGTACGCTACCTTGACAGGTTTATGCCGGCCGGGCGATGAATTCATCGTTTTTGCCCCCATTTACGATACCTATGTGCCGATTATGGAAATGTCCGGTGGCACAGCGGTAGTCGTTCCTTTGGTGGCGCCAACGTTTCGGTTTGATCCCGAAACTTTGAAGGATGCTTTTTCTTCAAAAACTCGGGGCATTATTATCAATACGCCCCAGAACCCGACGGGAACTGTGTTCTCCACCGAAGAGCTACAGCTCATCGCAGATCTTTGCATCCAACACGATGTCATCGCCATTACCGACGAAGTCTACGAATTCCTAACTTTTGACGGTGCCGAACATCTCTCCATCGCAAGTTTGGATGGGATGCGAGAACGCACCGTAACCATTTCCTCCACCGCCAAAACCTATAGTATGACGGGTTGGAAAATTGGCTACACCTTGGCTCCTGCAGAAGCAACCACCGTTATTCGTCGTATGCACCAGTATATTCTGTTTGCCGTGGCGACGCCGTTCCAGCATGGCATGGCCGCAGGTATCCGGCAGCGAAGTCAACTCATTCCTCCCCTTGTTGCCGATTTACAGCGAAATCGAGATATTTTGGCCGAGGGGCTGACGGATTTGGGATTCCGCGTCGTCATGCCTCAGGGAAGCTTCTTCATGTTGGCGGACTTCTCGCAAATCAGCGATAAGCCCGATACGGAATATGCCGTGGAATTGGTGACCTCGGAACAGGCTGTTGGCACCATTCCCGTGAGCGTTTTTTACCCGGAATACCTCAATCCACCGAAGCATTATTTGCGCTTTTGCTTCGCTAAAAGACTGGAAACCATTCACAAGGGATTGGATCGATTACGTCAGTTTATTAGACGCTAATTCACATCCCCGCCCTTACAAATAGATTGGTTTTTTACTTTAGCGGAGACAATCTGCCTCGATGCTGGTTGCTTAGGCGTTGCTCCATGCTTAGGTGGTCTCCGTTTTAACTTTAACGAAACGCGATGAAAATATAGGATTTACTATGACTTCTCTATCATATCGTGAACTTCATGGCTCCTCCGGTGTACCGGTGAAAGCTTGGATCCATGGTGTTCCACTAGAAGATAAGGCTAAACAACAGCTGCTCAATATGGCGCAAATGCCAATTGTTCACAGTCATATTGCTGCTATGCCCGATGTTCATTTGGGTCGGGGTGCAACAGTTGGGAGTGTGATTCCCACCAAAAAAGCCATCATTCCAGCAGCAGTCGGGGTGGACATTGGTTGTGGCATGATGGCTGTGAAAACAAGCCTCACTGCAAATGATCTGCCTGATAATTTGGAACCAATTCGTTCTTTGATTGAAAAAGCCGTGCCTCACGGGCGGAGCAAATCCAGGAAACTGTCACGAGACAAAGGTTCTTGGCACGATCTTCCGGCATTGGTGGCCGATGAGTGGGCTAACAAACTACTGCCTGGCTTCGAGTCCATCCGGGAGAAATATCCGCATATTGAGAGAACCAATAATGTGGTTCACTTGGGAACCCTGGGAACAGGCAATCACTTTATTGAAATGTGCTTGGATAAGCAGGGTGGCGTGTGGATCATGTTGCACTCGGGATCTCGTGGTGTAGGGAACTGGATCGGTTCCCGTTTTATCGAAATGGCGAAAGACGACATGCGTACCCACTTGAGCAACTTGCCGGATTACAACCTGGCATACCTGGAAGAAGGAACCAAACGCTTCGAAGACTATGTTGAAGCTGTTTCCTGGGCTCAAAACTATGCGCGTACGAATCGTGAGATCATGATGATTCACGTGCTTGCAACGCTGCGTGAAAATGGCGAACTACCACCCTTTGAAGCGCGCATGGAAGCTGTGAATTGTCACCATAACTACGTCACCATGGAACACCACTTCGGTGAAGATGTGTGGGTTACGCGGAAAGGCGCCGTTCGTGCGGGCAAAGGCCAAATGGGCATTATTCCAGGCAGCATGGGCGCGCGGTCCTTCATCGTGAGGGGCTTGGGTAATCCTGATAGCTTTGAGAGCTGCAGTCATGGTGCTGGCCGGGTGATGTCAAGAACTCAAGCACGCAAAACCATTTCTTTGGAAGAGCATCTCGCTGCGACCGAAGGTGTGGCTTGTCGGAAGGATGAGGGTGTGATTGATGAATCGCCTGCCGCATACAAGAACATTGAAGCTGTCATGGCCGCGCAAAAGGATTTGGTTGAGATCGTCTACGAACTCAAACAGGTTGTCTGCGTGAAAGGATAAAAAAAATGCGCTGCTCGTTTCCGAGCCGCGCACAAGTAGAGATGTCTTTGACGAAGGGATCTCTTATAAACATTTTTTAAGGCTCACTCGCCTTGTAAATAACTGGTGCCTAACTTGATTTAGGTACCAGCTTTTTAAAGTTTTTGATTCAGAAAGACGCTAGTTTTTCGAAGATCAAGTAAAGCCGCGGATTGACGCCGAGATTGGGAAAAATAGCCCTTTCTGGACAAATACTAGGCGCAGTGGGCCTTTTCACCTTCGATGGTGTCGTGAACCAGGCAATCTTCTTCCCAAACCGCTTCACCACCGACCCAAACACCCGTGATTCGATGGTCTTCAAGTTCAAGTTGGATCTCTAGTTCGCTTGGTGAGGGAGATGCCATATGAAGACCTTGTTGAATCCGGAAATGGGATGCTCTGATGCCAAGGCGTTGGTGTAAAAAACAACCCAAGGGACCGGCAGCCATGCCAGTAGCGGATTCCTCCGTGATGGCGTAGCGCGGTGCGAACATTCTGGCAACAGCGCCTGGCTTTTCTCCATCGGTGATAGGGTAAAACGGATAGAAACCGACCAAGCCGAGATCTTCGCTAAGGGCTTCGATTTCCAGGAAGCGTGGGACCATGTTTCGCAAGGATTCATCGTCCTTGAGAGGGACTAGTAAGAAGGGAACACCTGTGCTCACCACTTCTGCTTTTTGTCCTGGCCATAGGTCGGTTTGATCGAGACCAAGCGCGCCGAGCGCTCGCAAGGTGAGTCCAGGATCGGGCCCATGAAATGCAGGTGATTCTTGACCCAGGAAAATTTTCTCCTGATCCAGGCGAATGGGATGAACCCCTTCGATGGATTCTCGGGTTGCGGATGTGCCCTTAATGAGGCCCTTGCGCCTGAGGTAGCCGAAACTCGCGACCGTGGCATGCCCGCAATGGGTGATTTGGCGATTCGGGGTGAAGAATTCTAATTTGAAATCGGCCTTTTCCGAACCACTGATAAAAGCAGTTTCCGAAAGACGTAATTGGGTCGCAATGGCTTGTTTTTCTTGCCGGGTTAAGTGATCTGCATGAAGGGCAACGCCGGCTGGATTGCCACCGCGCCCTTGAGCGGTAAAGGCGCGAATAATATGAACTTTGTGCTTGCGCATCGAATGCCTCCTGAAGCGATTGGATGGGAGCGAAAAGGGTCAGGGCCTCCAAGTGATTGGAATATGGCGAGGTTGATTTTTGATACGTTCCTGCCAGGCAAGAATGTGGGGGTAAGCTTCCATGTCAAACTGAGCTTCATCGGCAACATGGACGTATCCGTAGATGGCGATATCGGCAAGTGAATAACAGTCGTTCACCATGAAAATTCGGTTTTCGAGATGTTGATTGAGCACCGAGAGTGCCTTTAAACCACGGGCGCGAGAGGAATCATAAAGGGCTTGCCAGGAAGATGTGTCGCTGGCCAAATATTTTAATCTAGCTCGAATCACGCCGATGGCTGGTTCCACTTCATATTGTTCAAAACACAGCCACTTGAGTACCTGGGCTCTGGCAAAATTGTCTGCCGGCAAGAAAGGGGTCCCTTCCGCTAAAAACCAAATAATGGCATGGGATTCCCATAGATGACGCCCGTCTTCCAGTTGCAAGGTTGGGATGCGACCATTGGGGTTTTTCTTCAGAAATTCCGGGGTTTTGGTGGCGCCATTCCAAATGTCAAGGGTGGTTAACTCGAAGGGGCGTTCGAGTTGATGGAGGAGCAGCCGGACCTTGTAGCCATTACCGGAAGGAAGATAGTCGTAGAGGTGAAGCATGAAGGTTTCCTCGCTTGGGGGTTGCAATGAGAAAGAGATCTGTTGAGAATGATAGTGGCAAAAAATTTTTAAGTGACTTTGACAAGATACGTTAAGAATTAAGGCACTACAAACGAAGTTTTTTAAAAGATTGGACAAAAAAAATTTGAAGAAGACAGACTTACCATCCCTCAATAGTCTTCGTTACTTTGAGGTCGCAGCTCGCCATTGCAGCTTTTCGTTAGCTGCTGAAGAACTCTTTGTAACCCCGGCTGCGGTTAGCTACCAAATTCGAATGCTCGAGTCGGAGCTGGGTGTTTCTTTGTTCAAGCGACTGTCCCGCATGGTCGTGCTTACTGAACAGGGCGCCATCCTCCTCGGCCATGTTCAAACTGGCTTGAGCTCACTTTCTGAAGGGGTGCGGGAAGTATCGGTTCATCAGCAAAGCGGGCCACTCAATGTTAGTTTGGTCCCATCCTTTGCCCAACAATGGTTACTACCTCGGTTGGATCGATTTAATTCACGCTATCCCGAGATTCAACTCCGTATTAATGCCAGCGCACGGTTGGCGAATTTT
>WURV02210687.1:0-11040 GCA_011762755.2 Epimenia babai
CCATGTCGTAAATACGAAAATACAAAGGTAACACCTTGTTGACTAACTGTATAAGGATTAACACAAGCTTTTGTATACCAAGTATACTTCATCAGGTGCAATGCTGCAATGCTCTTTTACTAGGCGTTTATTCACATCTTTGGCGATCACCCGACATCGTGGGTTTTTAGACATAGTAAAAGCCGTATATACCCACCAGACTGGTCATTTGGGGGTCGTGGGTTCGGGACCCACTAAAGTGAAGATTTTTGTGGGCTTCTTCTTGCCGCTCATGAACCGTTATGCTCCCTCGAACTATGGCACAATTAGTGTTTTAGTGTTAATTTATCGGTGCTATTTCCTGACGTTGCTTCGGCCATATCAATGCTTTTCAACTAGTGTATTTATTGATATAGTGTTGGAAGGCAATGCTACTAGTACACTTTAAAGCAAATATATTTCATGTTAAAATCAATTTACATTTTGTCTCAACATCGAAGCCGCTGTAGACCAACTGACAAATGCGGACGCCGGGCGTGCTGTTGATATAGAACACCTGTTCGAGTGCTAATAAACGCATATACAAGCGGCGAGCCACTACCTGTTAACGATGACTAATTACGCGTCACCAGTCACCAAGGAGTTAACGAAGCGAGCTTATTTATCTCCAGTCTTGTCCCTCATTTCGCCTCTTCAGTTCATTGTCTCTGGATGCTAACGGGGAATGTGGTACACTTTTCTAATTAACAAAATGATAACGAGTGCGACGATGTATACATCTTGTATAAAATTTATGAAATAAGGTAGGATTCTGATAAGCAGACAAGAGATGCATTGCAATACATTAATGCACAAGGATAGTTGTATAATAAACTGCTTGTCGAACCGTGAGAAATGGACGCTAATTTAGAGGACAGGCATATATATATATATATAGATATATATATATATATTAAATTTCTATTTTCGTATTGAACGCTCTCTGACATGACCTACATCCGTACATGTCACCATCACATCACTACCACCCTCTCCTGATATCCCACAGTACAGTATACACGATGCGCCTGTAAAACAAGTTGTCATTCTACTATTGATTTCACGCCATATGTTGCGGGAACCCTATCTACTTGTATCGGGACGTTTATTTATAAATAGAGAGAAAGCAAATAGGGCAGTGTTTTAACACTCATCGATTGAATCGACATTATTGTCGTTATCGTTGTTACATTCACGTCGCCCGTCCGCTTTGTCTGAGCATGCGCGGGATCGCTGATTGATAACGGCACAGATGTATGAAAGTCGTAGGGTCACTGTATGTTAAGGCATTTTTAGTATTTTATTGGAACGTCATTCGCCGCAGTCCAGAATTATCCAAACGGTTGAACGCCTGGGGACACTCTAATGTAAAGGTCAAAACAAAACCGTTTCTTTTATTAGAGTACAATGCACTAAATGTGCTCAATGTATATCTACATGTTTCGAATAATAATTTTCACGCGGGTTATACATTATTTACTTTTATACAGTACCTAAATTATGGTAATTACGGTATTTGTTGCAGGATTATTAAGTAGTTCGTTTTTAATACTATTGTATGCGTGCATGAGATCGTCCAAGTCGAGCTATCAATATGGCAATGTGATTTCACTCCTGTTATTCACTAACCTTCTTGGACCTATTGATTCTCCTCCTGTTATTCACTAAGTTGTTTGGACCTGCTGATTGCTGTCCTGTTATTCACTAACCTTCTTGGACCTATTGATTCTCCTCCTGTTATTCACTAAGTTATTTGGACCTGCTGATTGCTGTCCTGTTATTCACTAACCTTCTTGGACCTATTGATTCTCCTCCTGTTTTTCCATTAACCCGCGTGGACCTGCTGATTCCTCCATTGTTATGCATTGACCATTAGAATCATCATTGAGGTTATAGAAAAACATTATTAGCGCGTATATCTATTTCGTCTTTTCTCTCACGTACGTGTTTCTCCGTGTGTCAGTTCGCGTTTGTGCCAATTCGTTCGCCGCGTCGTCGGCAAAAGTGCAACTCTTCTCTGAAAAGACAGGTCGATCAGATGTTGACAAATTATATTTTGAATAATCGCTCGATAAATGTTCTTTTTTAGACAAAAACAAGAACGGGACCTTAGAGTGGAGAGACTTCGAATTAGCGAGACAGGTAGGCATTCATTACGACACGGTCAATGTATGGGTGACTTCTCTCTTTTGCAGGGACCCCCAAGCGTTTCAGCCTTGAGCCACACCAAATTGACAGCGTCAGTTGGATTAAAACCGATTATCTGACTTTTTACTGGTCTATACGAACAGTATGCTGGTATTTTATAGGTTTTTTGTTTTAATTCCTCAAAATAGCTTTAGGCAGTAAGTATATGTATAGTGGTATATATATTGTAGGTAATACAGCCATAATAAGTAGACTAACTATAACATCAGCAAATAACCGTGTTTACTCTACGTAACGCGCGTTTCACAGCACGCGTATGGGCTCGGTACACCTCAATCAAATGTATTTCGTTTGATTTTCATTTCAAGAGGGTCCCGTTCAGACATTCGTTTTTTAAATTTTACATCAAACCATCGAAACGGTTAACCCCTCACTGATCACTGACTAAGTAAGGTAGGATTTACACGATCGATTGCGCCTCGACAAAGCACACCCGTAAAAAAAGCACGTGTTTACCATTACCTTAGCAAACAGAAATCCGATTAACTGTTCTTTCTGTAATTTACAAAATGGCGAACACGACGCCTTGAATCTTTACGTGTTTGTAACCGACATATAACGTAATATCCAGTAACTTTAGTCAAGTCGTGTTGAAATATATACGGGAAGAAAAAATAACACCAGGTTAACTGAGATAAGGTATTACACATGCTTTTGTAAACATCTATTATGCGTCGTAACTGATTAATTATGACTGTTAACGAAAGCTTGAAATGAAATGAACTAAAATTGTATTGGTTTATAGTGCCCTTTTAACACATGGCTATCAAAGACACTTTACAAATTTATGGTTGTGTCCTTCCTTGCTTGCTTGTGTCCTTGCTTGCTTGCTTACAGTAGTGATTGTAGTGATATGTATGAATACGTGTTATCTGTTGATGTAGAATATATGCCAAATGAGCGGATGGAAGCCTGGTTCGGACAAGTATCTCAAGACGCATGACCTGTTCTGTAAGTTGTGGACCTTGTTACAGGACAGCGCAGACGCGAATTGTGACGGAAAGGTGTCGGAAAATGAATGGGTGAGTACTGAAGAGGATACCTACTCGGATTAGGGGTGAAGTGGGCCGCTATGAATGAGGGAGGTATGCGCTGGATGATAACGAACGACTATCATTTCTGGAGTACTGAATAAGTTGTGTGTGTGTACGTACAAAAAACTTCGTTGTCGACGCCATTTACGTAGTGCGTCTGCAAAGAATGAAGTTCTTGCGTCACCGGAAACTGTGGGACTCGTTTGTTATTCTTTGACATGTTTGTCATCTTTGACAGGATGGCACGAGTCACTGCATATTCATTAACGCCAATCTCAACCTCTGTAGTGCAAACCCCCTCTGGGCAGTTGTCTTCGTCCATTCACGTCACATGGTCACAACAGCCATATATGCCCTTTTGAAGTAGCGAACTTTCGAGATGATTCCAGCTCTCCCACCACCTGCCTATCTTTTTCCCAAACGCTCGTCTATAGGCCGCACCTTTTGAGGCGATGTTTGCCAGAAAAATCGAAAAAATACCATAAATAGATGATATACTTGCCCATGGCAGCATAGTACCACGGGAGACGGTTATCACCAGGAACCAAGATTTTATCACCGGTCATGCGTCCGTATTCCCGATGGCTTGCTGAGGATCATCGCAGAAAAGTCGACTGGCAGGCGGATCAGAACCCGCGACCATTCCGTTACGAGTCCATAGCTTCTATAACTCGACTGATTAACGAAACCCGTGACGTTCTAGTCGATGTCTCTTGTCGTCAATAGAGTACTCAAGCGTGACGTCAGTCGTCATAACAACGTGTTCTCAATAATGAACCAATATGGCGTCAATGCATACGAAAAGATTTAGCGTGTTTCTTAGCAGCGTTCAATGTTCTTTTAGTTTACATAAGATATCATTTTACAAAGCGTATAAACGTTTAGGCTTTATTCTTTCATACTTAGCGATATGGAAGAACATCTTGGTAGGGGAGCGTTTTTGTAGGGGACGTTTAGTTAAGGGGACGTTTTGACTTGCTTCGTCAAAGTATGGGCTAAAGGAACGTGGTATCACGTGCGGCTACCGTTGAAAAATGATTACCTAACTTGACGATAACACCTTCAGGGTAATAAAAAGACTCTATATGTCCCGATTTGAAGAGATTTTCGCCACGTTGAATAGATTTCTCGTTGGCGAAGAATTACATGAGCCATCTTGACTATTGTTGGGAACACGTTGTTATGACAACGTGACGTCAGTACTTGAGTACTCTATGCAGTAGTGAGATTTGGAATTTTGTAAATATTATAGTTTGTAAATTATTCATGTTATAAAGTGTGAATTTAGCTGAATCCCGTAATATTTGGTAGTAAAATTAGGAATCGTGTAATTAAAAGCCATTGTGTATGGGAAATGCTATAGGCTTTGCGCAAAAGTCTTGACTGCTAATGCCAAGAACGACAGACTATTGCGTTAACTTAAATAGGTATTCATTAACTGTACAACGTTGACTGTCCCGCAATAATACGGATTAATTTATAACTGGACGAACTATAACTAATAGAATGATTTGACGGCGTTGAATCGTCGGTGCATTAGTGAACCAGGGTTATAATTTATTTATTTATTTTATTTATAAGTTTATTTTAGACAAGAAAATATTGTACGCAACATTTCTGTCAAAATATAAAATAGGAAGAAAAATAACCTATGGTAATATCAACGGACATAAGCTGATCAACAGAGCACTGTAAATAGCATGCTATTCCAATGATTATACATCCTAGACCCGTATAACAAGTCAGAACTCATAAATACATTAATAAGGTCATTCAGCAATCGCTCAAAGCTGCAGTAACATGAATTTCTCCGCAGAACATCAAAAGCAGGTACGCACAAATGCAAACATTGCTCGCTGACACTACATCGTAACAATGACTGGAGCTGAAGAAATCTTCGAAGGTCTGGAGAAACGATGGATGCAAGTAGTGCTCTAATGACCAAACAGATGCGAGACGTGACAAAGTCGCAAAATTGGGCGAGACGAGGAAGGACGCAGCGATAGGGCCGACGTTGGTTGCAATAATTAAACAATTACCGAGTGCAATCAAGGTAAACGACGTTGAACTTTTTGACATGTAGCGTCGAGTAGAACAACCTCGTGAACATTATATTCGACGTATTTGCGAGAGCCAACTCTGCCGAGGTGGTCAACAGAGAAAGGCCTGCTACTGTGACTATGAACGACTTGGTCACCAAAGAAGCTGGTGTTACACGAACAGACGGACGAACGAACGAAGGAGCGAACAACTCGCACGACTAAACAGCTGTACGGATGAGCGAACGAGAAAACTAATAAGCGAGCGAGTAGATAAATAAACGAACGAACGAACGGATGAACGAATGCACGAACGAACGAATGCGCGAAAGAATGAATGATAAAATGATAAATAAATCGACGGGCGGACGCGTCACAGTAAATCGTATTACCTGAAATCGGCGCCCAGTGATGGCGTTTATCGTCTTCCGTGATGGCGTTTATTGGATTCAGTCCGATGTCAGGATGGGAGCTACAAATTATGAAAAATAACCTTTCGACCACTGTTCGAAATGTGGTTACCATGTATTTCGCGCTATTAGTGTACAATAGATTAGCTTGGGCTAGCACTAACAAACTCATAGAGAATTTAACAGTAAAATGCCGCGGGACGTATTTCAATGTAACTGTGAAATAACCAGTATTATACCATAAAATTACCAGTTACCGTCGTATTAGTTTAACTACAATGATAAATCTCGAAACCTACGAGCTCGCCTTGTTCATCGTTTGGGCCACCGAAATACCCGTTGAAACCAAAGGTTTCCGTTATTTCTGCAATAAAGATACCTAACTGCAGTTTGTTACACCCCACACCCCGTCTCGAGAAATTCATCGTAGTCGCGGTAAATCCCGCAGTCGTGGGAACGAAGAAACGTGATTTGCCAGGAAATACGAACGATTCTGATTGAGGAAATGAGATGAAATTCTTTACAGACTCCTCATACCTTAAAAGCGTCGATTCTATCAAGTTATTTTGATATACCAAAATAATGTCAATCTCACTGATCTAAATTCCAGTTACGTAGTTGAAAAGGTCTTTCTTTTTCTCGTTTTTAATAATGCCAACACGACATCTAGCACCCTTATCTCATTATGTAACACTATAAAAGATATTTTTATTACTTAGATAACTTCTCTCTACCGTATTGTATGGCTCGAGTAAATCCCAAAATTTAATCGATTCGGTTATTTCTACCACGTCTCATGCTGTTTCTTATATCTTTACCTCCTGCCCGTTAAATCCTACCGTTTAGTACTTAAAGGTTCTCTTGAAATTTCCGCTGCAGGACGTGCGCGCTCGAATAGGCCGAGAAATGGGAACATTCGGGGGTCACGTGTTACCGGGCTCGTTCTTCATACTCTTCGGCGTCTGGTGGAGCGTCAAGATGTACTACCGGAAGCACACGGCCAGCGTCAAACGCGAGCGCTTTACGTCATCGGCCACCTTCCGTTGTATCTTCTTGTGCGGACGCGCGCGCGACTGGCCGATAGAGGGCATTCTCAAAATATTTCTCGTCACCGTCGCCGGAATAATAGAAATAATAACCGGCTTCGATAACCATGGACATTTCATAAATTTGGGCAACGGTCAACACGCGACGATGTTCCTATTCTTTGGTTTGAGTGGCGTGATTGACATTCTGTTATACTTTCGAGTATCGCTTCCAAATGGCATGGATTACGCCTCTGTTAGTTTAGCTTTGGTGGTAGAGTTTATCCTTTTTAAGTTCCATCTTCACGGCCGCCCGCCCATCGACGTTCTTATTCATACTCTGCTTCTGTACGTTATCGCGATTACCGTTGTAGTCGTCATCTTAGAAATGCGTTTCCCACATAACTTTCTGCTGGCTCTGACGAGGGCTTATCTCGTTATCCTTCAAGGTACGTGGTTCTGGCAGGTCGCGTTTATACTCTACAATCCAACGAGAGGGTGGAAACCATGGGACCTTCACAGCCACGAAAATGTACTAATCGCGACGATGTATTTTACGTGGCATATGGCTGTGATACTGGTATACATGTTAACGGTTGGCGGATTGGTCAAGATTTACGTCACGCGTCGATACGGACCAATCGACGACGCGGTAATAAATCCCCTGGTTGCGAAGAGTCCGGGTTATGCCGAGTTGTCAATGCTTAACGAAAGCGACAGCGACATTGAGTATGAAAGGAAACGCGTCGTTGATAATAACGGCATATCTGAATCCAGCTTTACGGAGAAACACGTTACGTAATATTCACGGCGTTTTCAACATATGTGATAAAATATGATTTTGTCTCGGAAATTAACATTTATCGGATAATGTATCTTTAGCAATTTTAAATTAAAATAAAAGCGTTATTATATTTTATTTATACGCATATACGATTCTATGATGAGTTTTTTTATAAAATGTACATAAAATTCTGTGCTCGATGTTTATAGTATACTGTACTAGATATAAACATAATTATACTAGTTGAATTTATTAAAAGGTTGGTTAACGAGTGGCATAAAGTGTCATGCTTTTATTAGGACCTAAATGGCCCGTATGCTACACCTGCACCTTTTTACTCACGGCGTGATTGGCGAATTTAAGTACCTTCTCACAAGTCGTTCTAACTTAAAGCACTTTCTTTCAACTGAATTGTAACATAAATATTATATAATATATAATTAGAATTGTTATGTTGTACATATTTGAAGCAAGCTTGATTCCGTGAATCGGTGACTGTAATGTGTGAATATTCGATATTCTGTATATTTTTACGAATAAAATTAAAAGATTCCAGAGTGACCGTTTTCTTTTTGAAATTCAGAAAAAGTATGGTATATCGTGCGTTGGATCAAACTAGAGTGTTTGGATATCCATCATTACCGATGGACTGTAGATAAACTCCCATGAACAAGGCAAACTTCGATTGAATTAACATGAATGATCCAATAGTAAATGGAGAAAACTAGCCAATGATTATTCAATCTCTACACACGTACAACACCACGTAAATTAGAGCACGTACATCACGTAAATTAGAGCACGTACAACATCACGTAAATTAGACCACGTACAACATCACGTAAATTAGAGCACGTACAACATCACGTAAATTAGAGCACGTACAACATCACGTAAATTAGACCACGTACAACATCACGTAAATTAGACCACGTACAACATCACGTAAATTAGAGCACGGCCACCACGGGGCCAATACTACTAGTCGGTTTCAAACCTCCCCTAAATTCAATCAACTTCTTCTAAACCAGACACCTGCCTTTCCCAAGAATACGAATATGGATTAACCGATTTATTGTGAAGACAGTGTGCTTACGATTCATTCCGTTAAACAGTATCAAATGCTCGCTATATTTGAAATAAGGCATCAAATGATTTTTGATCAGCAAAAAATAGAGGAGCTTTATACTATATAAAATATTTATGAGTGGGTGGCCGTTCTAACGATATATCTAAATAGCGCTTCTACACTATGCCATTTGTTGAACAACTTGAATGATTAAACGGTCGGCCTTAACAAATTCTCGCAATGTTGGCCCAACAATGGAATAGAAAGTAGGCCTACATGTTCGATAAGGGATGTTCGAAACTGCCAAGTCGTTGCGTAGATTGTTGTGAGCTTCATCAAACGACAAGGGGACGACAAGCTCATGAGATTCTCATTTTGTAAAACCAATGAAATACTAGCGATTTGTAGGTCACTACTGTCGTGTTCGCTAGCTATAAACAGACTGACAGGTGCCCGGGAGGGGCTTATTGTCGTCAAATTGTTTGCACAAAGTCGCAACCTTGTTGGACAGTTTGAAAGCAACGTCAGACTAGTTTGAACGAGTTGGCTTACATGCTCGATAAATTTCAATTTGGAGACACTATTACGAGATCGAACGTGTTCGAAACACTCAACTTGTTTTAAAGATTGTTAAAATTTCAGCCAATGACGAGGTTAGGGTATGCACACTAGCTTTTCATTGGCTAAAACTTACAAATTGCAATGCTGAGGATTTTCTAGGTCACCGCCATAGGTGATTAAGCTATTCATCGTTTGTCATATCATTGTGTAATTTCGACAAATTGTTTTCGACAAGCCGAAACCTCGTTGGACGGTGTGAAGGCGATGTCGAACCACGTTTCAAAAATTGTCCGACATGTTGTTCAACAAATTGCAGTGTAAAGGCGCTATAAACGGATATTGGTAACGAAACAAGCTTTCGTATATATTAAGTAATCAAGTTATACTCTATCGGATGCGTTCTGCTCACACTTGACTCAGCTTGATATACAAAAAAACTCGTTTATCTTACTCTCTTCGAACCAAGTAACAAAGTACACGACCGTATCTATCAATCTCTCCCAGATATCAAGACGCCATATTAGTTTCTCGTCGGAAAAACGATGTTCGCGACGAAGATCCGGGATTTATATTATCGTAGATAATTGGACTTTGACAGCTTCGATAACTGAATCGCGGAGGCACGAATATTTCAACGAGACGCACCTTTGAAGGTAAATCACAAATTTTATACGACATGATCGATCGACAAATGAATATCGTTGATATAATTATTGTATCTCATGATGAATAAAACTATTACAGGGAAACTATTATCACCTGACTTCAATAATATAGCATTATCTATAAAATTAAAATACTATATAAAGATATCGCGATCCGCATGTCAGAATATCTCGAACGTCCCGTAAAGGACTGTAATACCTATAGTTAAAGTTTAGTAAAAAAAAACACTGCAATGTAAACATCTTTTGTCTAATATATAAAGGGTCAGGCCACCCCTTGGCTAAAGCCAGCTTTTAACTACTTCATTGATTGATATATCAAAATAAAATATATTTGATTAGTTTAGCTTTATAAGCCTAGCTGTCGAACTAATTTTACAAATTTAATCGTATATCTACTTATGGGCATTGCGTAGAATTAGTATATTCACATATCGCGTACCTATTATGTAAACTATAAAGATAAAGGGCAACACCTTTTATATAGACTAACTGGTATACAAGTAAAGTAAAAGCGAGGTTTTGGTGCTACTTTATAATTAAATGTCAGTCGCACGTACAACATTGCCCTGTTACTACCCTCAGATATTTTTTATAATAAACCATTCCACGACAAATCTTTCTCACTATTCAAGCACGAAAATCTTGCCCATTTCCTATTGTGGAAGGCGCGGGAAAAAATCCCTGGTTTATGCTGGTCGAACTCGCAACATGAAAGGCGGCGCTTGTAACCACTGCACCACTGGCACCAATATCAGGTGATCTAAGCATAGTGATTATGCGAAAGCTTTTGATCAATGAACCAGTTAGTCAATATAAAAGGTGTTGCCCTTTATCTTTATAGGTTCTATTAACTAAACTAACGCGGCTACCCACCCTTAGACTTATATTATGGAAAGGTATTTTAAGTTATTCAATATGGGAAGATGCACGGTACAACGAAAGTACCGCCCGGAGGAGGTCAAAACGTGAGAACTACAAGTTGTACACGCCCGCGATTACTAATTTTGCCTGGGTCGGTGGTGCAGGAGTTAGAAAGAACGGAAGTGTAGTTGACAATGTAATCTCTTAATGATCGCGATAGTCCAACAGACGACCATAAAACACGCCACGCCGTTGTCATACCGACTCATTACCATAACCGATAGCGCCATTTTTTCCCCTGCTGTGGCAAGGTAAAGCTGGATTTTCATTGCTCGAGAGATATCACGTGGTATTGGATGCGCG
>WURV02210698.1:0-11040 GCA_011762755.2 Epimenia babai
TGCTTATTAGGTTTTGTCACCTTGAAGCTTAACGCTTCTTGCAAAGCTGTCCCACCTTATCCAAAACTCACGTTAAATAGCTCGGAACAGATTTAACTGTGGTCATACTAGGCGATTCTTTCGTCATTACGCCTAATATGATGAGTGTAAATATTAGACTGCTACCAAATGCAACTGCCGTCGCAAATAAAGGGTTTTTCAAAAGTGTGCCTAATTGTGCATTCATGCTTGCTTGTATAGCAAGTGCCGCGCCACCAACAAAGGCAAGCAATGGTAAAACATTCATCTTTAGATTTAGTCCTGTTCTGTTTAAAGTGAGGTATTTGATAACAGATTAGACAAGAATCTTATTAATTGCATTTACATATGTTGATAGGTTCGATATCACTGCCTGTTTAACTCTTTTCGGATACGGCTAAGTTGAGTTGGTGTAATACCAAGATGCGAAGCAATATGATATTGGGGAATGCGTTTTTCTAACGAGGAATAATGTTTTATGAACTCGAGATATCGTTCTGTTGCTTTGGTTTGTACAAAGGCAACTTCACGAGTTTCCTTCTGCAAAACCCAATTTTCTTCAAGATAGAAAATGTGAAACCACTTTAGATCATGGCATGTATCTAACAAATCACGATAGGCGTTGAAATCTATCTGAATTAAGGTCGTATCTTCGATTGCCTCGATAGAAAATGTAGATGGGGTGGCGGTTAATAATGCTACCAATGATGCTGGAAAGGTATTTTCAGAGAAAAAGTTTTTATTGTATTCATTACCATCCAAATCGATGATATATGCTCGGAGTAAGCCTGCACATACAAATCCAAATGAGGCTGGGATTTTCCCTGCTTGCGTGAAAAATTGACCTTTACGTAACTGTTTCACGGTACTTATAGATTTTATCTTAGCCCATGTTTCATCAGAGATAACATAATAACTGTCAAAAGCATTTTTAAGTGCTATCAAATTCTGATCATTCATAACGGTTGCGTTCAACCTTCAAAATAGATTTTTATTAGCTATACAATCAAGTAAAGGTATTAATCCCAATTTCATAACTTTTCTATATGTATTTTCAAATGGATTGCAAACTAGCTGTCCGTTTTTTGTCCGCATTTTATCTGTTTTCTGCCTCCAAAATGTATTTCATTAATTATAACAATTTCATTTGTGGTGTATAGTTATTGACATAAAAGCATTTTAGTACTATATATATTTAATATATTTTTAATTAATACACTTGTAATTATATACTTACTGGATGGGCTTGTTTATGAGTATACAAACAAAACAAGGTGAAGGTTTTCGTACCTTCTATATTTTGATTCTGACGCAAATGCTATCATTGATTGGTAGTCGTGTTAGTAGTTTGGCTGTTGGGGTATGGATATATAGTGAAACGGGTAATGCGACACCACTTGCGATGGTGTCTTTTTTTACCGCTATTCCAGCCGTAATCGCAGGTACGATTTCCGGTGTATTAGCAGATCGTTGGGATCGACGTGTGGTGATGGCACTGGCTGATGCTGGTCAGGCGGTGGGTACTGTTCTACTTTTGCTTAGTTTTGTTTCCGGCGATTTCCAACTCTGGCATTTATATGTTGTGGTATTAATCCAAGCGGTGTTCGGGATTTTTCAAGGTCCAGCATTTAATGCCTCTATTACGATGCTTATCCCGAATGATAAACGTGTACGTGCAAATGCCTTGCGTCAATTAACCTTACCAACTGCCGGTGTCATTGCTCCTGTAATTGCAACAGGTATTTATGTTGCTGTTGGTGTTGAAGGTGCGATTGCTATCGACCTCCTGACTTTCTTCGTAGCGATGGCAGTAGTTTTGAATGTTTATATTCCGCGACCTGAGCAAACCTCTGTCGGGCGGGCGATGAAAGGCTCGATTTGGAAAGAGGCATGGGGTGGCATTTTATATTTGTGGGAACGCAAACCCCTGCTCTACATGATGGGCTATTATGCCTTTGCTAATTTCTTCGCAGGCTTCGCCATGATTTTGACCATTCCATATTTAATCGCACGGATTGGCGATGAGGGCGAAATGGGTGTTGCTTTGAGCATCATTAATATGGGTGCAATTGTCGGCATTTTTATTATCGCTTATTGGAGTGGTGTGAAAAATCGGGTGCGCTTGATTGTCATCGTTGGTATCATGAAGGGGATATTTTTAGCACTCGGCGGTGCTTCACAGACCACAATCATCCTTGTTTTAACACAATTCTTTGTACTATTGCCGATACCAATTGGGAATTCGGTCTTTATTGCTATTTTACAAACCAAAGTCCCACCAGATGTACAAGGACGTGTTTTTGCGGTTATGGGGCAACTTGTACGCTTATTACTGCCAATTGCTTATTTTTGTGCCGGTCCATTAGCAGATAATGTATTAGAGCCGATGGTGGGTACATCAAGTTGGGATGCGTTCGCGCCAATTTTTGGTAATAGTGCTGGTGCAGGTATGGGATTAGTTTACTTCGTGAGTGGCGTGACCTTAGTTGGGTTAGCGATTGGCTTATATATGATTCCGTCGGTACGCAATGTAGAAGCCATTTTGCCAGATTATGTAGCTGCACCAAAAGACAAAGCCAAGCCTGAGCCTATCATAGAAGAACCCAAATCAGAGCCAATAGTAGAAGTCGTCAATTTTGATAATGATACAGACACACAAACACGCAGCCCCATCAAAATCTGATAGTTATCCGCCGATATGGTACATCTCGACTTTTGAATCGCGGGGTTCAGTCATTTTGTGACGTTGCTCGGAATAGCGATCAACACGACTGCCCCATGTATTGTGGATAATGGCTTCAATGTCGGCATCGCTTGCACCATCCCGTAATGGCGCACGTAAATCGGTGCCTTTGGTGGCGAATAAGCAGGTAAAAATACTACCATCTGGTGATAAGCGCATCCGATTGCAAGCACCACAGAAGGGCTTAGTCACAGATGTGATAAGTCCTATTTCGCCACTACCATCACGGTAACGATAACGACGAGCAACCTCACCATGATAATTGGCGTTGATTGGTTCTAAGGGTAATTCTGCGTCGATGCGTTCTACGATTTCATCGGCAGGAACAACATGGTCGAGTTTCCACCCATTCATCGTACCGACATCCATATATTCAATGAAACGCACGATATAACCTTTATCTTTACAATAGCGTGCTAAATCCACCAATGTATGATCGTTGATTCCACGTTGCACGACTGTGTTAATTTTGACGGGTGTTAATCCGGCTTGCTCTGCGGATTCGATGCCTTGTAGCACTTTCGCTACGGTGGAGCGTTTGCCGTTCATCTTCTGGAAAATGTCTTCGTCTAAGGTATCAAGACTGACCGTGACTCGTTTTAAACCAGCGTCTTTGAGTTGTTGCGCTTTTTGAGGTAGGAACACAGCATTAGTCGTCATTGCCATGTCGTCCACGCCATCTATTGATGATAACTGAGCGACAAGTTGTTCAATATCTTGACGGACGAGAGGCTCACCACCTGTTAAACGTAATTTAACAGCCCCCATACGCACAATGATGTTTACCAAGCGCGTGATTTCTTCGAATGTGAGGAGTTCTTTGCGCGGCAAGAATTTATAGCCCTCACCGAAAACTTCCGCAGGCATACAATACGTGCAACGAAAATTACAACGGTCTGTTACCGAAATGCGCAAATCGCGTAGTGGGCGATTGAAGGTATCACGAATCATGGTGCTGTCCCTACAAATTATTATGGGTTTTGCTGATGATTATCTAGTTTATTCATTTTAACATAACTATGATGCGCCGATATAACCATATCTTTCATTGTATCTAAAATCATTATGACAATCTTAAGTGTGCCAGATTGCGTTTATGGGTAAACTTACGTATCTACGATTATGATGAGCCTATTATTCACACCAACGGGGAGCGTTGACATATGCCCAAACAGACCGGATCATTTTTACGCCATCTTATATTGCGCTTTCGGCGATATAAACCACCAACAGACCTTACTGTTTCTGCACAAGCGGCATTGTCTCGAGAAGAAATCGCCGAAGTTAAAACCTTCACACCCACTGATTATGGTAGCGGGGATTTTGGTCAATGGATACTTGATGACGCGGAATTACCTGCTTATAACTACACAATGGATCAATTTACCAACCCTGATGCAGAATATCCAACTTCACGCGGAACGAGTATCTCACATTGGCATCAAATCGGGAATGAGCGTATCACTGGCATCGCATATAACGATGGTACTGTAAAAGCCTTTATTGAAGATCGCTCTAGCACCTTCTTAAATGAATATGGGGCTGATGAACCACGGGGCTGTTTAGGCGTAATCTGGGAAGTGATTGCCATCATCTTATTTACGCCGATTCGTTGGATACAAATCATATTGATGCCAGCAAACGCGCGTCCTCGTTTTAACCCAAACATCTTCCAACGCATTTGGGCGGCAATTAACCCGCGTGGGCGTGGTGAGATGCGATCACAATTACATGCTTATGTGGGCGGTTATAGTTATTTGTCTGATGGCGATGAGGTGTGGAATACAGCCTATCGTTATCAATCCGACGAGGTACGGCAAAACAATCAGCGCGTGTTTGGTATGGGTTATTTTAAAACCGTGACCGAGCATCGAGATTTACGGGTTACGCGCTATGTGTATGCGCCCAAAGGGGATGTATCCACATTATTAGTCGATGTTGAAATTGAGAACATCGGCGATAGCGCGAAAGATTTCTCTCATTATGAATATTGGGATGTCAACATTGAGCAATTAACCGTGCAATTAATTCGGGCAGGTATCGCTGGACGAGTGGGTGATGTTGATCGTGAAAACATCAATTTAGCATTTGAAACAGGATTGCGCTGGGATGAAGATGGCAAGGCAATGCGCTTTAGCCAAACATCCAAGCAACAACCTCCGCCGTCTACACGGGAACAAATTGATGAAGTTAATTGGTACCCTGATGATGTGTATTTGGCATCATTGAGTGAACCTGCTATTTATCAATATACCAATAAAGATGCGTTCTTTGGTGACGGTGGCGCAGAAAATCCTGATGGAATTGTTAACCAAACATCCAGCAACATGGAAGGCGCACAAAATGCCGTTATGCCTTACTGCATGGTGATGCGTCAGGATTTGAATTTACAGGCAGGCGAATCAACCAAGTTACGCTTTGCTTATGGTACGGTCAATCCAGAAGAATCACTGAGCTATTTGGATGCGTATCGTGAGGGTGAACCGCGCACCGATATGCTCGATGATTGGAAAGCACGAATCGCCTACTTTAAAACTGCTGATTCGCCCTTCTTACAGCGTGAAATGGCATGGCAATCTTATTATTTGATGTCATCAGTAGTCTATAGCTCATATTTCAAAACCCATCTGACACCACAAGGTTCTGCTTATCTATTTTTGCAGGGATCAGACGGTGCGCCACGCGACCAATCCTTATTCGCTATTCCATTAGCCTACATCAATCCTGAATTGGCGAGGGCGAATTTACGCTTGATTATGCGTTTATCTGATGGCGTAGATGGCAAAATCCCTTACGCATTTACTGGATTTGGCGTGGTTGGTGGCGCGGGTATTCATGATTTGGTATCTGATCTTGATATTTTCTTCTTGTGGGCATTGACGGAATATATCGTCGCAACGGGTGATTTTGACTTCTTATATGAGAAAGTCGAGTTTAACCCAGCAAGCAAAACGCAACCTGCTGATGCAACCGTATTGACACATATTGAATACAACTTTAAACATCTGATTGATAAAGTCGGTTTCGGTCCTGATAATTTGATTCGTATTCTTGAGGGCGATTGGTCGGACGCGATTGTTCTCTCAAGTTTAGGGACTATTCCTCCCGGTATTTCACCTGTAAATACGATTAAAGAAGGTGAATCGATTCCGAATAGCCAGATGGCACTTTATGTACTGCCTCGCTTGTTGAATATGGTCGCATCACAAGATACGCCGGAAGCACAGCAAGTTGCTGATAGCATCCGCACAGAATTAGAAAGTATGGTTCCTCAACTGCAAGATGCACTTAAGAAGCAATGGGTGACAAAATCTATTCGTGTGGAAGGTGAATTGCGTGAGTATGGCTGGTATGTACGCATGATTGCGCGGAGTTTATTCTTTAATCGTCCGGTGAAAATTCACAAAAATCAGATTGACCTCGAATCGCAAGTGTGGGCGTTGATCAATGAAGATGAACACTCCGATGTGTTGATTAAATCGGTTTATGATTTGCTCGATAAATTCTCACCTGTTGGCGCACCGAGTTTACAGCATCAGTTAATCTGGGCGGCAATCGTGCAGTTATTAACATGGGGATATACCCGAAAACGTCCTGATTTGGCATGGCGGTCTTTAGTGAATAATAGCTTTGCCACACACGCGACTGTTTTCCCTAAAATTTGGTTTAATGTTTGGAGCGGTCCTGATGCTCTCAACTCTCCACATAGCACAGTTAACCCAGGGGGAACGTGGTCATCATTTGTCACACCAATGACTGATTTCCCATTAATGAATAACAATCAACCGGGGATGGCGTTATTAGCAATGTTGCGTGTGTGTGGTATTGAGCCAACGCTAGAAGGTGATGGTTTACGGATCACGCCACAAGTACCGAGTACCTATGCTTTAGATTTACCATTGATACGGGTGAATGCGTCACCAGACGGCATTACAGGGGAATATCGCCCAATTGTTGATGGCGAGCGCAATCTATACATTCATGTGCCGTATAACGCGCAAAATGTACGGGCATGGATAAATGATATTGAAGTGACGGTTAACATCTCTGAGGATGACTATGTGCCCTTGAGCCTCACATTGACAAAAGGGCAAGCTGTAACATTTATCGTGAGTTGGGAGAAATAAGTGTCGCTATGATTGTATTGATATGTGAAAATTGCGATGAAACGGTGGATGATGCTGTCGCGTGGGTTTGTGCCTCTTGTGGGGGCGTGCTTGCAATTGCTAATTTACCCGTGTTTGACGCTGATGCAATCAAGGCAGATGTATGGTCGATTTGGCGGTATGAAGCCATGATCCCGACACAACAGCGCGTCACATTAGGTGAAGGCATGACTCCGCTCGTAAAAACTAATGTCAATGGTTTTCAGTTTTATGCTAAATGTGAATTCTTGAATCCGACGGGATCATATAAAGATCGCGGTGTTGCGGTGATGATGAATCACATCGCTGAAAGTGGCGCGATTGATATTGCTGAGGAATCTTCGGGTAATGCGGGGGCTTCGGTCTCCGCATATGCTAGCGCGTTAGGGATGCGTCCACGTATATTTTCACCTGCAACCGCGCCACAGGGCAAACAGCGTCAAATGAAACAATATGGTGCTGAGGTTGTATTGGTAGAAGGCAATCGTGATGCGGTTAATGCGGCGCGTGCAAAAGCGGTTGATGAGGGTGCTGTTTATGCTAGCCATTCTTATAGTCCCTTTTTCATCGCAGGACAGATGACTGCTGCATGGGAAGTGTGGGAGCAATTAGGCAAAAATGTGCCAGATGCGATTGCCCTGCCCGTTGGACAAGGTGGATTTTTACTGGGCTATTATTATGGTTTTAAGGCGATGAAAGATGCGGGCGTGATTGATCATCTTCCGCGTATATTTGCGATACAGACTCGTGCTTGTGACCCTATCATTCGTGCGTGGAAACAAAACTTGGATAAGCCAGAAAAAGTGGTAGCAGATAAAACTGTTGCGGATGGCATTGTGATTCCTTTGCCTGTGCGTGGACGACAAATCATGCAAGCATTACGCGATACTGATGGCGGTGCGATTCGTGTGGAAGAGGATACGATTTTACCTGCTCGTGATGCACTTGCTAAAAAAGGCTTATTTGTGGAACCAACAAGCGCGACAACGATTGCAGTGCTGGATAAATTGTTTGGCATACTTGGTGAGAATGCGACACTTGTCGTCAATTTGACAGGCAATGGCTTAAAAGCGAGTGTTTAGTTACGCTTCGGGGTTATCAGGGTCGGGGTTTTGCAGGTCGGTAGGGATTTCGACCTCTTGTGTTTCGAATAAATCAAGCGGAAAAGGCACGGACTCTATCTGCTTACTTTTGCTAATTGGGAAGGGATCAATTGGTCCACTATTTGCCCCCATCATCTGTTGGATGGCGACCAATTCTTGAGTGGTGATATTACCCATCGTGCCAATTTCGTTATCGGTTTCATTGGTGCCAAATGCACGATGAAATGCGATCCGTTGGAATTGCACACTCGCCATATTCGCAACGATTAAGGCATTAGGATTGAAACCATGTGGGAGTAAATCCTTTTGGCGAATAAGCAGGATACTAGCCGCGAGTAAAGCAACGCCTCCCCATTGCGCAGGAACCAAACGATCTCCTAAAATAAGGAAAGCCATCGTCAACGCCACGCCGATTTCGGCGATTGCCATGATTGCAGTTTGCATACCACCGAAAAGTTTAACGCCTGCAAATAAGGCCAAACGTGATACAGCGGTTGTGATACCAAGCGCGATTATGGGTAACATTGATGCCTGCATCGTCTCTTGAGATAACGGTTGCCCAATCGCAAGCCACACAATAGCGACGATTAAACCCATTGTTGTTAGGATGTAAAGTGCAACAGTTGGTGAGGGCATCTCATAGAGGACATATTGGCTGAGAATCAACGTTCCAGCAAACATCAACGCATTTCCAAGCATCAAACCGATTCCCGTCCAATTAGGTGTATTCCCTCCAAGTCCGGTAATCATGAATAAAGCAGTCACCGCTAATGTAATTCTAAATAATGTGCGTTGATCGAGCTTTTGTCCTTGTGATCGTGAAAGCAACACGGCTAGAGGCAAGTACATGCCGTTAATGAGTTGGGCTAAGGACGCATCAAGCATACTTAGACCGCCATAGTAAAACAAGGAGCCAATACCGTTTACCGCGCCAATAACCACGCAACCAAGTAAACCGGCTGGGTAAATATAGATATATTTACGCCAAAATAAGCCATAAATCACCCATAACAGCACAACTGCCACGATAGTTCGTAATGCCGCCACGGAAAATGGGTCTGCGCCTGCTCTAATAGCAAGTTTACCAAAAATAGGTGCCATACCTAAAAGGGCTGGAGCTGATAACGCAATAAGAACACCTTTTATCGGTACTTTGGACTCCACAATTTATCCTAATTACTAACTTTTTGACTCAGGCGGGCGTTTTGTGATGATTGGTAAGGTTACAGTAAATGTAGACCCCGGATTCGTCGTTTCATTGCGCCCTTCACTTTCAACGGTGATTTTGCCTTCATGGGCTTCTATGATGCCTTTAGAGATTGGTAACCCTAAACCTAATCCCCCACCGCCAAATGCCGTTTTGCTACTACTATGTAGCTCAACTGCCCCAAGCATGTGAAATTGCTCGAAGATAAATTTTTGTTCAGATTTATCAATTCCGATTCCGGTATCTTGTACGATGATCCGTGTCTGAATTGGATTGGTTTCGCATTTAATATGAATTTGCCCACCATCAGGTGTAAACTTGATCGCGTTACCGATGAGATTTTTAAATGCCAAGCGAAGTAATTCGCCATCCGCTTGCATATTCCGCGGGAATTGTTTCTCATCAAGTTTAATAGTTAATTTACGCTCAGCGACAGCCTCTTTAAAATCATCAACAACTTTACGCAAAGTCGTCCCCAAATTCGTTTGAGAAATGGTTATTTTGATTGTACCTGTCATAATACGGCTAATCGTCAAAATCTCATTGATGATATTGTGCATACGTGCCGTTGCATCGACCACACCTTCGACCAATTGCTTAATCGCAGGGTCGGCTTGCATGACAGATTTCATCGATGGGTAATCTTCGATTAAGCGAATATACCCGAATACCAGCGTTAAAGGTGTACGTAACTCATGTGCGGTGATTTGGATGAAGGTTTGCTTCATATTGTCGAGGCGTTGTAATGCAGCATTGGCTTCCTCGAGTTGACGAATGCGATCTTCCAAACGACCAACAACTTCGCGCGTGTATTTAGTTTGCCCTGTGCTGAGCATAGTGGTAGAGACTTTATCTTTACCACCATCCATATAGAACTTTATCTGTTCGGGGAATTTTTCGACATCAAGCGGTTTTAATAAAAACCCGTTAATACCCGCCGCCATCGCCATTTCTTGATGATCGCCATAGCCCATCGCGGTAAAGGCGACAATCGGTGTGTTTTCAAAGCGAGGATCACCACGTAATGTTGTAGCAATTTCGTGCCCACTCAAGTCAGGTAAATTAATGTCCGTCAAGACGAGATCAGGCAAGAGTTCACGCGCTCTATCAATACCATCAAGCCCATTAACCGCCATATGTACCGTGTAGCCTGAATGCAAAAGGACACGTTCCACTAAACGGCGGTTGGATGGATCATCTTCTATATAGAGGATGGTTGAATTCGTCTTTATCATGGTAATTATCTATACCAATTAATTTAAGCGGTCAATTAAATCTTCAACGAAGGTTTCATCTATAAATGACCCCTTCTGTAGTACCATATCGGCTTGGTCGCCGAGCAATTCACGCTCTTTAACAGTTAATTCCTTAGCCGTAACAACAACAATCGGAATATTCTTCAATAAATCATCTGATTTCATCGCATCGATAACTTCAAATCCATCGACATCCGGCATCATCAAATCTGTGATAACCATGCTTGGGCGCAATTTACGAATTAATCGTAAACCTGCCGCGCCATTATGCGCTAAATGGACTTCACAGTCATCGCGTGCTTCTAAAATCCGACTCATCAAACGCGCAGCAGCTTCATTATCTTCAACAACTACAATACGTTTATTACGTCCATCAGCTATATCAACGTTTTCGAGAACATGGGCAATATCGTCTTCAGGAACCGCAGGTGTTTCGCGTGATTCTGATAGATCAACTAATTGTTGCCATTGTTCACCAAGGATTTGCGTTTCAACTGGGAGCGTATGTCCTGAACAATTTACGGCGCTATTCGAGCTGAACAACCGCTACTACCCGACGAAAGACCGC
>WURV02210709.1:0-11039 GCA_011762755.2 Epimenia babai
CTGGTTAGAGCGGGGTTTGAACCAGGGACCCTTAGATCCAAAGTCAAGCGCTCTAACCACTACGCCAGCTGCCCCCCTCTCTCTCTACATGACCGCGACATTAATTTCTTCCGAACACGTCGATATTCCGAGAAATATTAAGGCTATGCGGCATTCTCCATACCACGAACATAATGATTTTCTTTAATGCCTTTCTAAAACGTTGACGGTATGTACGTGCAGTGCAGAAACAGTACAGAAAACGAATTTAAAAGGTGATTGATCTTAGCGATACGCCAACGATTTGGCTCTCGTTGTTCAGGACCATAGGGAGGCATATGGGCAACGTAGCGGTTATGAAGACAATTAAGTAACACGACGACAAGTTTACGCTCTTCGGCGTCGTTCTTGGCTGGCCCTCCTTCGATTTCACCATTAATCTGTTTTTTCGTTAAACGTACCAATACCAATATTCCACGTTGTTAAAATACAGATAGCAGACAGACCGCTGTAGACAATCAGATCCATGTAAATAACGTGTCTATTAACGTAAGTGTTTCCTTCTGGGTTCATGTCGCAATCGATGCTCCCATCCTTATCGAGTACCAGTTCTATCGATATTGGTTGGTTGCTATCCATCACCTAAATTTTCAAATGTCCTTTATACTTTAGAATCAAAATAAATTCGCCATGATTGATGTAAGATAAAATACTCTTACTTTTAGACAAGTCAGAAATGTTGGTAATCGTTTTGAAGATATCGTATACAACAAAGTGTAATGATACCACCTCATATATTAGAGAGAAATGCGTGGGAAATAATCTCTACTTACATAAACACCATGAAAAGAGAATCACTTTATAAACTGATTTTTATCAGAAGCATCATTTATGCGTCTTAGAAATATATTGACAATTTTAAGTGTATATATAAACACAATGAAGTTAAAAGTTCCTATCATGTCAACAGAATTACATTAAACTGGTTTTAAAATGACAAATTCGAAAAGGATGTCTATATCGGCTGCGAAAGGCGCACGCTCAGATGTTACCTTTAGGTTACCTTGTACATTATGTCGCGAATCGCTGTTATGTAAATTACAAATTTAAAATAATTAATAGAGATACGTTGAATTAAAAATTATTGAATAAGATACTGCTTCTAGATTCAAAAGGAAGTAAATTACACGAATGAGAGCCTGCAAGACGTAAAACAGCGACTGTGGTTGTGACCAGACAACGCGATCAACGTTGTTAACGCACACAGCCCTCTTGAATGGTTCCATCTTCGCCCGATATCGCGTCTTGTTTCTTTTTCGGAGGGAGGTTTAGTTGACGATAAATGTCCCGTCCAGGGATGAAAATCAAATCTTGCCTCCGTGTATAGTCGATGATGTTGAGTGGGCGAGTCAGACAGTCGCGACGCCGTCAGACTGGCACATGCATCGACGGCGTTGCGTGGATCACATGTCGATATCTCTATAAGAACATGGATTACCGACGATTTGACTCTTCTAGTAGGAATGAAATAAAATTGTATTAAGTTATCGTGCCCTATCAACACATGGCTATCAGACACTTCACAGATATTACGAAAACTGTGGAGTCAAAAATCACGTGAGGTAAAGAATGATTAAGGAATTTAAATAAAATATATATAAAATAGTAATAGATGAAGGAAGTTAAAATACACCATCGCGGCAAATATCATAATCACAATATAAAACCATATAAAATATTATGGGAGAAAAGATAGCCTAGATAACAGTATCAAAAAGATCAGAGAATTATATATCACTAAAATATATTACTTTTCATATTCCTGTGAAATTTGTAAAATTAAAGGGAAATAAAAGTTTTCAGTTAGACTTAAAAATGTATTTATCCCAGTACATTGTCTAAAGTGCAGTGGTAAAGAATTGAAGAAAATCGTTGAGGCAACTAGAAAGGCGCGCTCACCAGATTTGACCCGTCTGTAATGGGGTACATTAGGTAGTTTATGTTATAAATTCCTATAATTTACTCTCTAAATTTTGGGGAACATCGTTTATAAAATTGGTGATTTCACGTCGATCTTTCTAGGTCGATAGTATTTACTGTTATTTATCGATTCGAACCTTATATTGCAATATTTTCAATAGAACCACAGATAAATGTAGAGAAATCTGGTATTTTCCGTAATCTTTGTGTAAAAGCATTTTATCACGCGAGACAGCCTGTCTGAAGTTTTCAGCGCATTTTTAAACGAAACAATGGCTTTTAAAGACTAAAGGCACCAATTAAACTAAAACATAAATTAAAAACTTCGAAATTAATAACTCGCAATAAAAGATATTAATATTCTAATAGAGATAGACATTTTAAGTGTCCAGACAATGGAAAATTCGCAACAACCACGGAACAGTTTGGGCTCCACGCCTGAACGTCGATTTTTTCGACAGTGGTAGGCTCACGGCTCTTGTCCAGATTGTATTAGGCAGCACTCATCACTTGTCTTTGGTAACAGGAAATTCTAATACTGCGATACGCGATACGTGCATTAAAGACAAAACTAATTTAGTGCAACAGCACAAATTTGATTATACGTTCTGATTTTTATATGTCAACATGTGCTTCAATATCGACAACGTTATAGTTTTGTGGCTAAATTCCGTAGTTATTTACAATTTTATGCACCGATACAGAATCACATATTGTTAGTTTCGAGGCGCTGTATTCGTCAGTTATTTCAGTGATTGCGAATTACATGATAGGATGATAGAGAGAAATGTCGACTGCTATATATAAAGGAGGCGCGGAAGAAAAATTTAGGTCCACGTTTAAAGCATTGCGATGAAATATAAATATATGAAAATATGTAAGTCCCATCAGAGGTCTTGGTTTTGTGCATTTCTTTCCAGCTATTTATAGAACCAAATTGGCTGCCCCCATCTCTATCACATCGTTGATGAAAGAGCGCTATAGTGAGGCGATGTCCATTTGTAGTTAGTAGCAAGAGCAAAGAATATTCTTCAACGCTTGTCTAAATCGCTGACCGTACGTACAGTAGAAAACGAAATTTAAGACGTGATTGAGATAGGCCAGGATTTGTAGGGATACCTCAGCGGTTTCGCCGCCATCAAACAGAGCCATAATGAGAACTATGGGCAACGTAGTGGTTATAAAGGCACCGCTAAGTAACACAACCAACAAAGTTAACCGGTCTCCACTCTCGTTCTTGGCTTGTCCACTCTCGTTTTTATCGCTTATATGTTTTTTGGCAATACGCAGCGATACGATTATACCGATATTACATGTGATTAGAATGATGATGGGTACAGCGCTGTAAACAATCATATCGATGTAGTAAATGTGTCTGTTGAGGTAGGTGTGTCCTGGCGGGTGCAATTCGCAGTCGATTCCAATATCAATGTATTGTACGAGTTGTATATCAATTAAGGTACGGGCGTTTAGGGCGATGCACGCAACAACGACTGTAGTTATAACGACAAGTCGATGCTTTAAAAGAATGAACCTAGCTTTCATCGGCGCCGAAACGCAAATCAACCTATCAATAGTGACACACACGATCAGCCAAACTGAGATGTGTCTCGCCGTAAAGAGGCTAAATGTCACTCCCTTGCAGATAATGTTATGAATGTTTTCCAGCCTTAAATCAAAAGCTTTGTCAACCCATTGGTTTAGCACGTACGTGTTCAAAAACCACGTGTCGACTATAGCAACGCCTATTAAATATGGCGCCGTCGGAAATGGCCCAAGATGGCGGCTTGTTAACACCACGAGAGACAGTATATTTAAGACCGTGCCTGATACAATGATTATGGGATTCGCGACGGTGATAATCATCGCTCCCACTATTTCGTCAGTGCTGTTCACACCGGAAGACACATCATTATTCGGCACTTCCATATTTTTCCGTAACTGCTTGAGATTCCCTATTCTGGAAAACCCTAAATAAAACAACTATTTGTTTAGCGGGCTATAGTGAAGGAAAAAGATGAGTGTGTGGTGCCACTTTATAGTCAAATGTCAGTCGCACGTTCAATACTACCTTGTCGTACTCCTATATTAGGACTAGAGCATGGAGTCCATTGTAGTCTGCGCGTTTTATTGTCATATTATACCATCGCTGAGTAATCAATAGGATGATTAAAATGACGACGTGTAAATTACAAAATTATCCGCGTTCACGACTGACTTGTATTTATAATGTTGTTAATCATACTTGACATATTACAGCGAGATAATGATGATGATAATAATAATGATAATGGCAATTTTGATTGTAGTAAAATATCACAGGTTGGAAGTACGGGGCCTTCATGGATCATTACATTAACTTGCAGTGTCATCAAATTTTGCGTAATAACATACGAAACATAAACATTATGGTCATTAATTTATTATTACGCCGTACACTTACAGACAGTATCGTGTTTGGTAATGTCAATACATCTTATACTTGATCACAATATTTAATGCAAAATTATCGTTATAATAATTATATATTCTTATTTCATTAGACATTTGCGTTAGGCTATGATTTAACTTTAAATGTGATTTCTATTGTGTTATAATAAAAATAATTAGTCATTAAACGAAGTATGTACAGGCGCTTTGGAGACAACTGTTGTGTTAGGCTTTTATTTAACTTACTTTCTGTTGTGTAATACAATAATTAGTTATTAAACCAAATGGATATAGGCGCTTTAGAGACTCCTACTTTTCTTATTAACAAAAAAGTACTTTGGTTCCGACACATTAACTGAAATTCCCCACACGTCACAATAATTAAACAAATTATTTAGTAGCTTTTGAAGACCAGTTAGATGATCTTGAAACAAGTATTGTGTCGTCAGCAAACAAAATCATATGGACACGTTTATCGCCAATTATAACAGGGTCAATATCACCATCCTCTAAAAACAATGGCAAATCATTAATATAATACAGAAAGAGTAAAGAGGAAAGGGGTTCGCTTTGTTTAACCCCACTCCTGATATCAAATTCAGTGGTTACGTTGCCATATTTTAATTTATCCTTGACATTTTGGGACATCTATTTTGAAAGAAAAATAAATTTATTGTTTACACCACTTAGCCTTTATTGAGAAATCAGTGCATCATGATTTATTTCGTCGAATGCTTTGGCAAAATCAACAAAGCATAAAAATAACTTTTCACGCTCACAACTCGGTCTTCATAACTTCATATTTTTATATTTCTTACGTCAGATAAGTAGCAGTAGCACTAGTCCCCTGAAACGGGTAGGCCTCAATTGTCTTAGTTTAATGACTGTTATTGATTGTATATGTTTGTGGCACTAGTTGCCTATCAATAAACTCTTCTTCTTCTATATCAGGTTTAACCCTTTCCCGGGCTCTGGGATACATACTTCCCACTAACTTCTAGTACAGTTTAAGGTTGCAGGGAGACATGCTTCCCACTTAAATTTATGTGTTTTAGTAAGACCAAAGGGGAGTAAATTACCGTAATTTTTGTTTTCACTTTCAGTTTGGAAAATTTAGATTTTTCTGACATTTTACGTGAGACACTATTATAAGAATTACTAAAACGTCAACTTTTCGCAAATTTCTGATTGTCTGGTGTCTGTTCCTGGCTTAGGTAAGTGTTTCTTGTGTATATGCAGTTATTTCACCCTAACAAGACTACAGATCTTTTAGTGTATATAGAGTTAACAAATGACAGGTGTATTTTGAGTCAATTTCGGGGTGGGAGATATTCTTCCCATGGCCCGCTGAGAGAACCGACTAACGAACTGTTTACATTCCACTGAATATGGCTACATTTATATACTATATGTGAGCCTCCTTAGTTTGTATTTATAAAAATAATTATTTATAATAGCCAGTTCAATACTTTTATATGTATACATAAGTAAAAAAGGCATCGAAGGGGGAGGGGGGCAATTAGTGTTAGTATGTAGGGCAACAAGGGAATGGAAATAATAGAATGCCATTGTGATACTCAAGGTGTAGTGTGAATTTTCATACGTAGCATAAATAGGCGTACTATAACAATATGTATGACTTACTTTCAATATATTCCTGTGGCTAAACTAGGGTTAGGTGAGGTTCTGTAATTCCATTTGGTTGACTATGTCTGCCCATCAACTATATGCATATTTTTATATACATATTATGTGTATGTATTTTATACAATAGTATACTGAACTATCAATGACTCCAGCAATGCTAAAAAGTGAGTGAATTCGGGATAAGAAAAAAAGAAATCGCTAATGCAGTGATATCGCTTACATTTTTACTGAATTCATCGGTAGCACTTCCGGGCAATGCAGTCACTTATTCTTACCTTTTATTTGTCTTTCAGGTAATGAGTAATAGACGTAAGAATTATTCGGCAGTTGATGCTTTGGAGCAGTTATTCGATTTACCTAGTGATGCAGATGATTCGGATATTGAAGCAGATGATGGTGCAAGAGAAGAACTCGCTCTATTGCATGATGTTGAATTGCCGACATCATCTATCACTACACGTTCAATTGACATATCACAAAACCCTGTAAATGATCCTGCAAGCAGTGACTCTGATGATACTGATGAATATGAAGTTGAGGAAGAATTTGAGGATGGCTGGAAAAAAAGTGTTCCAGAGTCGTTGAGAAGTATGCCTAAGTTTGATGGTGCAGCCAGTGTCAATTTCCCAACTGATAACTCAGATACTGCACGTGACTATTTTATGAAGATAATGACAGATGATATCTGGCAGAATATTATTGACGAGACTAATCGATATGCAGCTCAACCAAAGAATAAAACAGGTAAAGGAACAAGAACAAATGAGGGAACGCGGAACTGGTATGACATAACTAGAGAGGAGGTGGAGGCGTATATAGGTATGTTGATACTCATGGTATGGTGATTGCTTAATTGTTGAATGATGATTGGAGTTCTTCTGAAATTGAATACACAGTCCATTCGCTGGTGTCATGATCCCCCAGCCATGCCACCAGCATGTCTTGGCTATCGCAATTTGCACGTTCCACTGACCACTGACTCTCAGGATGACACGGTTTGCAATTTTAAGATCTTGCCACATCATTTTTGGTTCCTCGATCACAGCAGCTCTTGACTCAAACCCATAGTCACTCTGAAGAATTTCAGAGGTTCACAGTAGTAAAAAGAGATCGAGTATCTGAAAACCACTTCTTCCGCAGGTTGAGAGGTTATCGGTCGCAAAATGCAGAATTCTGTCAAATGATCTTGATCCTGGTTATGGAGCGATTGCATGTCTATGAAGTCGACCCGAGCACGGGTCTCCGTGTCTTTAGTTAGAATAGACTTGACAACAGTTCCTTCAATCGTTGGTCGTTTCCTTTTGCGCACGCACGAGATACGTCGATTTATACAGGGCAATTTTCTGTAATATAAATTTCGCATTATGATTGGCCCAGTCTAAATCTAAAGCATTTGATATCTAAGAATAATCTCACACGGTTCTCCATAACAGTGTAGAATAATACATGCGGCTAAAAAGGTCTAATATGCATGCATTAGTTGTTTTTTTGAATGGATTTCAGGAAATGTGCATAAATTTTTGCCTAATTTTTCTGGAAATGTGATATTTCTTAGTTTATTTCAAGAAATTCAAGAATCTCCGGATCGAACCAGGAAATATGCAGGTTTCCCGAAATTAATCAGCAAATATGCACATTGACTGAAATTGTACATTTACTGTCACATATATATAGTGTTAGATGTGAGTCCCTATGACTCTAGTGACAAATTGTTATTATTGGCATTCAAGAGTTTTCTTTACCATGTGGGAGATGAGTAATCGGCGTATTGATCCAATAGTTTTCTTTTGTTAAGATGTCATGAGGCGCTTGTACGTGGTCAATAGGTGTATGCAATTGATATTACACAGTGTGTGTGTGTGTATGATTCATGGTATTGAAATGATTATCGGATCTTACGGTGCCTTCTTACGTCTCCTCTGTGTTTGTTCATTCTGCCCTGAGTGTGCTGTTGTTTTGCCCATTTGCTGTATTTTTTTTACATGTAACAAGATGAATTACACTGGTGCTAGAAAAATAAAATTAAAATTCTGTATTGATAGACCCTTGATCGGGTATACAATCTACAGTGTACAATATAATGTTCGTAATGAATGAGAAACCTTGAGTAAGTAATCGATTAATATTGTGGCGGCAAGATGTTGAGAAGAGCCATTAAAACTGCGAGGAACAAAACTCCAATCGATTAAATGAGAGAGGTACTATACAGAACTGCCCAAATATACAAAGATATGCGGAATACACTATAAACTAGTTTTCAGATATACTAAATATATAAATATCGGCGAGGAATACGAGGAATACAGGGGTAGTACCCCACCAGTTAATAATGAACTTACACTGTTTTATGTAACAGACACAGTAAATGCACAATGTGTCAGTATTAGTATTACGGCGACTGTAAACTATGGAACGCGGAAATGTGACATAATTTTAAAGAAGAGAGATAGATTACTGGAAGCACCGTTTGAATTGAAAAGATTGAGAAATTTCTGAGAATTTGGTCTGGCAGGGAAGTACTTTTTGATATACATAGATTTTTGGTTAGTGAAGTTGGTAATGAAGTTATTATTACTACAGCTGTTATCATTAGGTTACTGTTATTACTCTCATTAGTGTTATTACTGCCATTCCTGTTACTACTATTATTACTATTATTACAGTTGTTCCTGCTAGTACTGTATGTTTTCTATGCTATGTTAATTTTTAATGTGTATTCTTCAATGATGTAAAGTGTGTTAGACAGCGCTGCTAATAGTGCACTTTAAATTAAATATATTTCATTTCATTTCACTAATTCTGAGCAGACAATTGACCTCCCAATCACGAAACTGGTTCCAAATGTCTATGGAGGGAGAGCATATCGCGCCAACTCTGCTATGTCAGTTAATGGTTATTGACAATGGAATGGAGAGTGACGACATGGCTGGGAGGTAGGCGACATAGAGACCATCCATAGAGCATTTGAAACACAGCCACTTCGGAGGGGAAAAGCCCGAACAGAACCACACTGCAAGGTTTAGCCAGACCCCATGGGCACAGTGGTTTACAGCGCTTTCTGCCCAAAAAAAATGCCACAGGTTGTATCCTAGCTAGAACAAGAATCGAACCGGGTTCCTCTGGATTCAAAGTCGAACGCTCTAACCACTACAGTAACTGCCCTCCCACATATATGATAATACTGCGCTTTCACAACATTGCTTGTCTAAAATAAATTTGAACTAATATAAAAATATTAAGATGTTGGGTTAGTTACCTGCGTAGCTTTTCCGAGCCATGGTTCTATGGGTGACTTTGAGCTCTGGCAAGAGGCTGACTAGCGACATTTGGTAGCTTTTGGCTTCATCGAGGAGTCCTTGACATTCGTGAGATTCAAGCATTAGTCGCTCATTCTCCACATTCGCCATTAGATAAGATGGCGCCAACAGTGGTAGTTTAACGTATGTCATTAACGATAGTAAAGCTTGTTTACGCGTCGACTCATCGTAATTAATCCATTTAATAACAGCTTCGTAAATCTGTGCTTCATTATCGACCATTAATCTATCCGATTTCAACAGATATTCCATCAAACTGAGCGGAAATTTCCCGATTTCATCCTGCTCGATAAATTCGATAAAATTCTCGCAAATAAAATCACGCGTAATATCGAGCAATTCCATATGCCCGTGTTCGACCGAGTAGGAATAAATCGCGACGCAGTTAGACAAATGCAGATGTTGCATCATAAATTGATGACAAGCGTCTGTGACAGGTGTGATTTTCAGAACACAAGATGCATGAAGCAAGGCTTGAACATTGTTGACTGTAATCGCGATACGTGACAAGTAACAAAACTGCAGCAAATCATCAACTGCACCATAATCTAAAGAATCGCAGATCTTAACTTGTTGTTTTGATCTTTCAAATGGCTCTTTAAGAAACTTCGTGCAAAAATACTCGCTGCAGCATGCAAGTACAACTCGATGTGCTTCGAAAATGACTTTTCCCACGATTATTTCAACATCGCAAAATTCGCCATTCTTATAAAACTCATACAATGTATGGAAAGATGACTTGTAATGATTAACATCTTCAAAAATACAGGATGTTTCAGATATACTGGTGTAACGAACATCGGAAAATTTATCATTTTCACCGACTCTCGATATTTTCACCCCCTTTCCAAATTCTGCCCGATTCTTATTTGCATCACCTTGACATTCTAGACATGAGGGTTGAATCATTGTCAACTCATGAGTGCCTGGTCTATCTCTCTGCAAACTGTCGTAACGCTTGGGTAATGGTGGTACAAGCATAGTAGTTGTCATGTTTGTTATTGCCTCATCATTTAAATTCACTGGTGTTGTCCTTTTAGTATGTGCTCCAATACATCATGTTGCTTATTTTTGGTCATATAAGTTATGTAACACTAACATGTCAAATGATCGAAAAATTAATTTTCGCTCCGAGTCACGCTCCCAGTCCCAGATTCACATTGTAACTGTAACTTGTGTTACTGACCCACTTACTCGCTTACTCAGTCACTATGTAAAATAATATAATGATGTGGTTTTCGATCTGACACGAGAAGTGCAACGGTATTGACAAAAAACCATCTACTCTTTTCCTCCATGAAAAAACTATACCAAAGTTTCCTTTTAAAAATACGAACTAACTACTAATTGTTTTCTTGTCTAGGTCATAGGTCAGAGACTCAACCAGCTAGTGACACTGTGACATTCGACCTTCACTAATCTTATAACATACTTCACCAGTCAAATCGTCTCTATACCAAGACGTACTTCACGAAAAACGCCCTGCAAAACTCGTTGCGAATCAACCTCTGAAAAAAATAGGACACATCGCGCGACATCAACGCATTGGTTCCGGTGCGGCTCACTTATCAGGAATTAGTTCAAATTTAGCTATAGGGTCTTTAGCCTAGCCTCTGGAGGGATAGAAATAATGTGCTGTGGGATTGTATTTCAATCTGTTATTGTTTTGGGAATGAAACTATATAT
>WURV02210720.1:0-26021 GCA_011762755.2 Epimenia babai
TCGGTGACGTTTGACGACTCTGATTTTTTTTACTAAATATTTGGACGCCATGACAGTTTGGAAGTAAGCTACTAATAGTGCTACTGAAATTGAAAGTACTGAGGCGGTTATAGTAACTAAGGGAAATAATGCAGCTCTATGTATTTATATTTCCGTATGACTTAATGCCCCTATATCTAATGCGTATTCAATGAAATCGCGGAGTGGAACCTACAAATACAATCTTGATCGATGACATTAACAAAAAGTGAATAATCGGTGAAAACATAGATTTATTATAATCTAGATGTATGCTATTATGTTTTCGTAAGTAAACGTATTTGAATGTTACAGACATCTTTCATCTTAAGAGATGTTCCATAGGAGTATATTGTATTTTTATTATGGTGTTTAATTTTTTCACGAACAATCGACGTGATTTTTTATATTATATCGTAGGTGATGCAAAACAAGTGTTCATTGAGACATCCGACTATTTTTTACGCCGCAGGACTTAGTTATGTTGATATTTAGATAATGAGTATTAAATACATGAGATCTGCAAGTCCTATTCATGCGCAGACTCATGGAAAGTTTTAATAATACTGATGATAACATACTAGATCAATTTTAACCGCTATTGTGTTTTTAGTAGAGAAATAATTAAATTCAACATCGTCTAGCGTGGATAAAAGCGTATGAATGCTTTAACGTCATAAGTTTCGTGACATACAGCCATACACCCAACTTCTCCAATGAGACATAACGCCCACAATGCTGTGTAAATTCCCTGGCAAAATATTATACAATATGTGTATAGGTGATGATATAGGCAGAATTCATGATTATCTATCTTATCAATACGGACTCTCTACTCATAAAGCTATGCCTCACCATAGAGTTTTCCTGTTTGCATGTTGGTCTTGTTGAAATATCCGCGAATCTGGAGATCAGGGCCAACAGCCATGTTGAATCCGTTACGGTTATACAAATACACAGGAATATCATTTTGCGACGCCCAGAAATAATTAGGGTTATCGCGCGACTTCAACGGGAACGCCGAATTATACACTGGCGGATTATAATTTGGCGAGACATTGGTACTTAGGCTCATGGTGTCATGATGCTGCGGGGAGGTATGTCGCGAGGCAGCTCTCGTGCGGGCGGCGGGATAGCGTAACGTGTCCCGTCCCCGCGCCCAAGGTAATCCGAGTGTAATAGCTAATGAACAATAAATCAAAAATTCGCTATAATACCGGAGAGTATCGAATCGTAGGTCGATGTAGATGCGACGGTCTTCAATCCCAGAACTAATGACTTGTCGTGAGGTGGGGTGGTTTTATAATAATCGATCGTGATTTGAAAGCTTCCGAAGCCGCGTATTCGTTGTTTGTCACACGAATGATTTGTTATTGTAGGACTGTATAAGATGGCGCGGTTTTCAACCACTCCTGTCACAGCAGTATGTAGGTAGGCGCGCTTGTTCCTGCGTGAAGGTGTTGCTTCAGCGTCACAAAAGTGCTGGAACGTGGGCTTTGAACGCGCCGGTCGTGGTGTTATCAGCTCTCGCTGCATGGTCGCCGGTGTGATCCATAAAAACACACATAGCACTCCAGCCGACGACTTGGACACCTGAAACAAAAGTCATAACTTGGTCACTGTCTGGGGTGCCACGTGCTCGATGCCCGCCTCGGACACTATAATAATAGCTTTATGTGGGGTTATAATAGCGGAACAGAACGCCGAGTAAGAGAAATTAAAAATTACAAAGGTATCGATTAGTACGTCCCAACGTACAATGGAAGACAACATCTGTTGTGAGTGTTTACTTAAAATGTAATTGAGAAAACAAATTACCTTTTTTGTATTCTTCTGTTACCAAATTTTGTCATCCCTGTCGCCATTGGCCAACTAGTGACACCCAATGACGGCAGGTATTTTAACACATATACGTTGACGCGAAGCGTGAAAATCTTACACAGTTGTCATTTTTTTGCAGTAATCAACTATCAGAAATCCCCGTCTCTCAACGTGGTTTGAATTATGAACGTACGCATCGCTGCGAATTCGAAGGAGAATAGATAATAAACTAACCGGCGTAGAGTTGAGAGTCTTACTCACTTCGAACAAGCAAAAAAACTACGAGTGATTTTCTGTGCCACATAGACTATTTATATTATTAAACGGCAGTAGTTTTTGTTTTTCTGGCAAGACAAACACATTATAGGTAGGTATAAGTAGGGGCAGCTATTCCGGGGCATCCAGCCAAATCGCTATGCGTTCTGAATAAACACCAGGCGATCAGCTGATTCGGTCTATTAGATCTGTTTAATTTTTGATAATTCATTATCGTTATGCATACTTGAAATTTTTAAAGGCTTTATAGGAGTATTACACAATTACATGATTAATGCCCTACGACATTCCAGTGTTGTTGGGTATTATAATTCATACTCGGTGCTCCCGTGGAATCGTCGTCTCAACGAAGTTTACTGCACACCATTCAAATTCTATTACTGTTAAATACCATAGGCATGCATACTCGCGCCTGCTGACTCGAGAATCTCCAGACTGAGTTGATTTCGTAATTTTTCTTCCATGACATAGAAGTGCATATTGACGGGCGGGTCGAAAATTTATGGCAAATAATCGATTCGTTATTCATTCGCGAGTAATTTTTTCTCATTGATCAGTACCAATAATTTAAATTCGCGCGAATTATCGCAGGAGAAAATAAGAAAGCGTCTTTGTGATTTATTATTTTTCCGAAGTGGTTCACGTGGAATTATGACTTTTATCATTTATTGCAATTAATTTATCAGTATGGCTTACAAATTCTATGGGTTATTCATGGTCGAATGTTTAGTTTGGAAAATCGAATAATTATCTATTATTGTGTTTGTACATACCTATTCTAATAAGTCTAGGTGAAGACCGGAAAGAAGGGTAGACAAGAAATTTCTCCCCTGGTGGGCTGGTGGGATCAGAGCACATGACCTCCAGGTAACCGGTCCGGTGCTCGACCAGCTAATCCCGCCAGAGCACAAGACCGATCATGTGGGTGTCGTGGGTTCAGATCCCAGCAGAGGAAGGGTTTTCTGTGCATTTCTCTCGTGTTGCGTAGAGAATCACAGTGGCTACCCTATAAAGGTTAGGTAAAAACTATCATGTACCTATATTATGCACAATTTGGTCTATAAATACCACCAGCTAACTAATGAGTGTAATACACAGTACCTATTGTAGAATAGTAATACTACCTCAGTCTTATTTGCGGCTGCGACGTAAATAATATGTAAATAAAAACAACTCAAAAACGCTACAAATATTCGTTAATTTACCGATTGCAGGTTTCGTGGAATATATGTCCGCACGCAGTAACAGCTAATGTGACTAGTTACGATTAGATACTTAACCGATTCTTGCCCATGATAATGCATAATTAACGCTCTATTCAATGCTCTGCGGTTTACGTGGCGATCAGAAGTTCTTATAGATAGCTGGTAACTAACGAACCGGAAAATGTCTTTTTATCTGACGTTCTTGAAAAAGTATAAATCCACACACCCGTTATGCCATTGGAGCATGTGGAAGCGAGGTCTCACCCGTGCTCCCACACAAAAACTAAAATAACAGTAATCCTAACTTCCTAGGCCATGTCCACAACGCGGTTTTGCACGAAAACCGTATCGGATAATGTACACAGGAGCTAATTAACGCTTGAATGAATTTTATATTCTTTAAATTAAAGACATATTCTTATGAATCGATTTCGTAAGCCAGTGAATCGATTTCGTAAGCCAGTGAATCAATTTCGTAAGCCTGAGACACAAATCAGACATCCAACAAAGTCTGCTGTCACGCTGCGCAAATATTTTCATTAGACACATTTTTGTATTTTATTTCTTATGATAGTCGCGGTACTAGCGTGACAGAACCTGATGGGTCAAATACATTCATGTTTTCGGTTGATTAAATTAATACTACACCTGTATTAAACAAATAGCGCTAATATTAAGGTTACAATTGTTTGGTCATATTTTATTACGCATTCGTAGAGCTCCTTTATATAATATAATACGGCATCACGATGCAGAAAAAACTTCGGCGTTTGATTGTAAATGGTAGTTGGGTGAGTACTACAGTGTTTGTACAAAACACACACTACGCTAGTCGATCACAGCAGACCACCTGCGGATGCGCAGCCAGACGCGAAAAGATTATCAGCCGACAGCCGCGCGAAAACATTATACACGCGAACGTGCGCCGCCAGGCAGAAACTAAAGCCAGGCGCATATAAGATTTTAGAACAGTTTCTAAGGAGGTTGAACGATGAACGAGTAGATCGAAATAGTGAGTGTAAAACCTGGGCTGGCAATTTATAACCTAGGCTTTCGTTTTCCCCGGATTTCATTTTCAATGGCTATATTCGAACGCGTTTCACCGTTGCCTCCAAATATTACCATAGCCAAATGAACTCTTTCATCGACCGGCGTGTGAAGTTTTAAAAAATCACTACATCTGTCATATTATGCTGGTTAATTAATATCATATAGTTACAATTTGTTTCCATTGTATAGATTCGTATAGACGGATCCACCCCTGTATGGTACATACCTCACAATAACCCATGAAACTAATCGCCTATAATCTACTGATGAACAATATTCAATTTTTCCATTCAAATGAAAATGACTTAATTATCGTAGCGTGGAAAATTCACCAGAGAGTAAAGAATGTCGAGGTAAATATTTCCAGAGCAGGCAAATGGGACATTTTGACTTAACTACTAATAAAGTAAAAAATTTAATAGATTCAATTCACGTTTAACAGACGATCAAAATGTATTGGATTGTCTGCAATTCAATTTATGTATCAACACCTACGAGTTGATATAGTCACTAGACGCGCCGTTAGTCTTGCAGTTACATCTAACGCGTGCAGGTGACTTCGTCCGAAACTCTTATAAAATCTATAGAAATAATAATAATAAATATGGAAGTTTTATTTTCTAGTACCCTAAATGTAATGACTGATTCCATTGCTTTGCCTATTATGACAAATCTGAAGGAGCAGAGCCTACTTCATTGATAGGAAATTGTCAGTTAAAAGTACTTTCCAGATTTAAGTGTTCCTTTCATAAATATAGACTAGCCATATACCGACATAAGATACAGTGTAATCTATTTATGCAGGAAAACCGGTCCAGCAAAATTAACTTTTAGATTGTCCATACATGTACAGTTATTTGTAGCACTGTGTATCCAGGTGGACATGTACGTTATCTAGCATTGCGTAGGTTCTAATATAAAGGCACATACCTTAATCTACTGTATCAACGCAACCACTGAGCAATATACCAGAGTCATATAATTCGTATCCTATATCACTAACAATATAACGTGAAGATTTAAATGTTGTTGAACCAATAAATACATGTACGATACACAACGCACTGCCATAATTATCACCCATTTCCATATTTAACACGACAAATAGCTGCAGTGTGTACTTATAATGTTCACACTCACTGTTCATATGCCATTCTTATCGCTCCTCATTGTTCTAATTGTTATCTATATAATTTATCGTAATACAAAGGTCTCCGTTATAGGCTCGGTAGGTTAGAATACTCTCGTCGTGATCGAATGAAAAAATAAGCTACCGATAGAAAGTTATATATCGGTGTATTTCATATAGCTACATAATTATTACATTGGGGTAGTCGTGTACCAGTGATTCAAATGAATATAATATATGATTCAAATATTTTTGCGCTAATTACTATCTTTAAATAACGTTGGGTAATAAGGTGATACGTAATTTTATGGTGTTTATACACATTTAAAATGGTAGAGAATAAAAGCGATGAAGATTACTTGGTAATGTTTTGAGACGATGTACGCGTTGTACAGCGGTATAATCATTGGCGTAGTCTAAGTATTATTTACTAAAATAACTTGTAACATATAGACCTCACAGGGAGACCGCGCCGGTATAATCCTTCTGCAGCTGCGAGAATAGTTTTCCTCCCTTACATTCCCACGATAGCTACACAATAACCTATTTAACAGAACGATTAAATAATCTCGAAACAATTAACACATAGAAAAGTGATCAGAATGATTGTATATGATATAACTCGAATATCCTTTCGCCATGTATTCGGAACCAAACTCGATATGCCAAATGCTGTTTAGCTAACGAATCACGATGGACGATTTTTGACGAAACTAGCGCATGCGCAACTTCGCATAGTTCCAAGTAACGAAAATGGCGTCTGCTTGTCAAAGTAGAAATTTTGTAGCAACAATTCGCAGGCGTTGTAATTCGTTTACAAATAATTCGAGATATTTATTAACAGGCAGCTCGCGACACGCCGGAAAGCCATTAGTATACGCGGTGTCATCCGTTGCTATTGTCACGGCAGCATCCATTTATCTATATAGGAAAAAAACATTAAACATTAGACACTTCGCTGCAACTATTTCGCCAACAAATTACGATAATATCCAGGATACACACGCCCTATCATTGGAAAGTTTGGAGGTGAGACGTTTGTCAAAAGTATTTTGGGCGCAGTGAACTAGTGCGACTCCCCCACCGATGTACCGTCATGACACCAGTATATACTCTAACGCTATAGCTAATCCAATCCTTCGCACTAGTTCACTATTTTGCATTAGATTTTATATCAGATTTGTTCTTCGTTTTGACAACTTTGTAAGATATTTTGAATAGAAATAGGAATGATATAAAGATATGTTGTGATTAGTTATCAAAGAATTTAGTTATAAGGCCCCCCAGTGTAGATGTGTTTTTTTGCTGGAATATAGGCATCCATTGTGTCAAATAAGAAATCAACACTGAGGTAAAGTTATGCATAGTATGATCAAGTTGTGATGGAGATTATCGAATTATGGCATAAAGTGGAATAATTTATGCGTATAATTTGACTATGAACGTGATAGACATATTTTGATGCTGGACAGATGCAGCTTCATTTTATTACAACATATAACATTACAAGTTGTCAACAACTCTTTTTAAAGATGATGTCATGAACTCGAGTAATAGTTCAATGGCATGTTTTTTGGTACCAGTGACAGTTTCTGTCTCAAAAATGGTGAAGCAGTCTATGAAAGGCGATTCTGTTAAAATACGGAATAATAACATAATGATTGTATGGTAAAGTTTGCTAGTAACCCTACATTTCCTTTCCATTATTTTTATAGTTGGTGAAGTCCGGTCAAGATTGCCTAGAACTTCAAGGGCTGCACCTTTTTTTACGTAGACTGACTAGCTTATTCAATCACAAGCTTTTGCTTAGACATTGTGCTGCATCACCTGATGACAACGTATTGCCCTTAATCTTTTACAGTACTATAAATTATACTAACATGACTATCCACTCTTATAAATACTACAAATTAATTAGTAGTATTATATTGTCTATCTTCACATTGGACTTTGTCTTCATCGTATCACAATAAAAATTAAAACTATATATTCACATACTGGCGTTTTAGAGACTTATCTGAAATAATTTCTGTGTAATTAAATTTTATATTAAAATCACAATGGAAATCATTACCACAATCATTATTCGGAATGAATTGACACGTGGCAAGTGTTCAATCTAAACGGAATTTCCAATCGGGTTGTTATTCTTTTGTTTTATCAACCAAACGATGATAATTCATGTTGCGTAATATCCACTATCGTCTATTTAACCGCGGAGATAGCAGATTGTAGTATTACCGAAACTATACAAAATAAAGACACAAGATCATGGATGATATGGCTTAATTTCAGGCACCTGCTAGTATGATATCTCAATGCTTTTACGAAATAAGTGACTGGTTGAAGGGAATTTTTTTTATGTCAAATGAAGACAAGACTCAAGTAATTTTTTTGGATGGAAAGGGAAGATTGAAATGTGATCACCTGTTTGTGCGAATTGGTGGCAGTCATGTGAAATGTGATATATCTGTCAAAAATCTAGTGCTTAATTTTTATTACAGCCTGTTTTTTGAGTCTCGAATTAGTAATATGATTAAAATATGTTTTAAGCATATTCACTATATAAGACATATCGGGCCTTATATCACAGACTGGTGCTGCCTCTATCAGATACATTACGCATTGACCTTTATTATTCCAACTCTGTTCTTATTGGTTGTCTTGATATCTTGCATAAAAAACGTCGCCATATCCAGAATGCTATTGTTTGTGTTGTTATACAAGTGTAGAGACATTGTCGTTCCAATCCCGTCATTGGTTACCGATAGCAACGTGCATCCAGTTCAAAGTACTTGTCTATATTTACATGGTGTTACGCTGTCTTTGCCCACCATCCATCAATGAACTCGTCCCATTTTAGCAGACACGTAGAACAGTTAGTCTGGTTACGTCCAACCGGAGGTACTTCATGAGTATTAGTCCTAGGTTATGGAACAAGCTTCAGTATAGGCTATACGCGTCTCACTCACTTTCAACACATCTTATTACTAGTGTCTATGTTATGTGAATTTATTAATTTAGAAGATGCGGTTGAGTTATTATTATTTGGGTAAAGATAAGCTGCTACACTACAGGCTTTCAGGTGCGGTTTACATTGAAATATTTTTGGCAGCTATTCAGCGCATATACAATACCTTCGATGCTCGCATATCCCTCCGCCAAGGATAATATCGAGTATCTACCCATTTCGGAGAGAGGTTTACTCCAGTAATCGGGGATAAATGATTTGCTGAGGATCATTGCAGAAAAGTCAAACGGTTTCAAACCCGCGACCTTTCGGTTATGAGTCCAGTATTCCTACAACTCAACTAACTGCTCCCAACTTGCATGTGCTTGATAAATACATTGTCATTACCAATTACTTTTTGCTGTTTAATCACTTTGGATTCCGGTGATTACGCTAATAACTTTAGTCTGTAAATAAGAAAGTGAATGAAGAAAAAGACTTTGTGGTAGAAACATTTAATTCTGTCTAAATTTTATGTTCTCCCACTCGCATTGCATTGGTTCCCCCCCCCCTATGTGCCACAGCCCACAGCTTGAGAAACTGATTATGATTACCAGATGCTGTGGATAGAGGTTCTTTTAGGGAGGGGGTTTATTTGACCCATTAAGCCATTAGGCAAGACTCGCTGTAGGTCCTAATAAGGTACAAAGGTGGGTGATTTATGTGTGGGAATATGCTCATTTGCTGATTACTGTCTGGTCGTGCAGACAAACCAGGGTTACATAAACACAGGCACCATTGTACTCTGGACATACCACACGGTATTATTGCACTACATAACACTCGCTGTGACATAAATCACTAACCTCGAATGATTCGATCATACCGTATCACTTTATCTTGCTCCAGTCAGACCCGCTGGCTTCAATCGATATTCTTTACCTACCACGGCAGTAGGCAGGTGATGCCAATAGCAGTTAACCCAAGAGAAAAAATTTACCGCAAATATGATGTTTTATGACGTGCGCTTAATAGGTGAAAGCTCCAAGGAGAAAAGGTGAAGGAGTTTACCTTATATCTCATCTTTAGATTGCCATGATGTAACAACAGTTCATTGACTCTACATGTGCTATATTCATCATTCTAATTTGATGTCCTAATTTTAGGAGTGGATCTGAAATGGTGTATATCAAAGAGGGAATTATCTGTTATTTACGAGGGACGTAGATTTGGTATTATTCTGTTAAATGTTGTTGATGGAAAATCTATTAAAATGTGGTAAAGTGATTATTGGGTATATTCCGTGTATCCGTACTAGGTTTTTTCATAAGCAAACGCAACATCGTATGTACGCCGTGAACTCATTTATTAGTTTTTAAGGATCAGCACCATGGAAATATTTCATTGAACTAAAAAATACAACAGAGTTGCCACTAGTTGATTGAATAAGAATGGATACACGACAAAATCGAATAGGTAGAATTTGAAATACAAAGGAGGATACGCGAGTCAAGTGAATGATCAAAAAGGGGATACGCGAGTTAAGTGAATGATAAAAAAGGTTATGCGAGTTAAGTGAATGATCAAAAAAGGATACACGAATTAAGTGAATGATCAAAAAAGGATACCCGAGTTAAGTGAATGATCAAAAAAGGATACGCGAGTTAAGTGAATGATTAAAAAAGGATACGCGAGTTAAGTGAATGATCAAAATAGGTCACGCGAGTTAAGTGAATGATCAAAAAAGGATACGCGAGTTAAGTGAATAATCAAAAAAGGTCACGCGAGTTGAGTGAATGATCAAAAAAGGATACGCGAGTTAAGTGAATGATTAAAAAAGGATACGCAATTTAAACGAATGATTAAAACGATATTCTTGGTTAATGAATATAAAGTTTACGTAATGAATCTGATAGTAGTGTAGATGTACAGTATTACTGAATATAGTCACGTGCATTTACCAATTTGGTTCTGTGTTAATTAGCTTAAAATAATTAAGATAACAGTCTCAATCATGATGCTGATTGTATCCATTCTTATTCATATGCTGTCCCAGCAGCTGTATAGGTTTTTTTCTGTACATTTCTTTCCAGTAATCCTGATAGATGGATAAAATATACTAAATAATCTGCTTCATGCAGAGCAAGGGGGGATGGGAAAGGGGGAGGTTGTCAGAGGGTGTATCTGCATAAGTCATTTTTTATCTAGCAAGACGAACCACGATTGTTTGATGTTTTATTGCATTACAATTTTTCAAATGTCGACAGGTTGTTATAATTAATGGCTTCCACTGTGGTATATGGGTGCATTCTGTTTGCGCTTCTATGCCTCTACGTGGTTCTATTACTGCTACTACAGTTAGTCTTTACCCACTCAACATTATACTACAACACGATGAACTTGTTTTTTCAACTCTGCATACAGGTTACAGTAGGGAAAAATCTTTGAATCAACTTTTTTGAATACACAACACTGATTTTTTAGATATTGATGCTCAGTTATAAATATTTGATAAAAAAACATACAAGGTGGTTGATATATCAGATTATCTGACCGTGTGGAGGTCTGTTCATTTTTAAGCAAAAAAGCTACTATTGCTAGTTTGTTAGAAATAGACTGATTACATAGACCTGTAAGAATTGTGTATGTTATTCCTGCTTCTTCTTAAAGGTAGCCTATGTGCTTAACACGACAAACTGATTAGCCCTGGTTATAAAGGGCGGGGAAAGTACCCTAGTGGAAACTACCAAGTCTGGATAGACAGTTAACCGTCTCTGCGTTTTAGACTGACAGTCTTAATATGTAGCAGAGAGGTAATCGCCATAGTGACACCATCAAGGTGTATCATATCAAACACAGAATGAGAGTAAGGAAATCCTTACGTAAACATACTGCAATACTTGCTCAGACCTCCACAGGGAGGCGGGCATGGAGGGGTTTTTCCCAAAAACTGCCACAGACAACAGTATATTGGCTAGAGCGGGTATCAATCCGGGGTTTTCTGGATTTAAGTCCCGCAATCTAACCACCACGCTGACTGTACGCTATCGGCTGTATTAAATTTTTTACACTCGGCATTGTTGGACAAACTTTCCAAGATCCACCTCCATAGTGTTAAATGTTTGTTTTTGACATATTTTTACTCCAATAAATAGAAATTTGCATCAAGCGCGTTAAATGCCAAACTCAAGATATAATGGATTTTTTCCAAGCCGATATACGACATTGCGGAAAAATCCCAAAATCGCGGCCTGTTATCTCACGTCAATACATTTCTTTAGACATTTGAGTGATTGTATGGTTTTTTTATTTTTAATCACAATCATTGGAACAGTGGAATAAGGATTTATGTTGCTATCTGATCTATCAGGAACTGTTGTTTAGCATAGTTTTTTTTCGAGCTAAGGTTTGTCATATTTACCGTAGGCTAGCTCAGTAAAGAACTGATCATGGCCCATACCACCACGGAAACACAAGCCTATTGTTTCATACGTACTTAGGGTAGTAATCGATCCTGAGCAAAATAGTTTATGAATTAAGATACAGCCATGCTGTTTGTGAAAAAAGGCAAGCCACATATGGTCCACTTGCCACACTTCATGGGTACCTGCTATAACGGGAGCACAACTTAGTCTTGGTAATTGAGTTTGTTAACCGACATTCCCAATACTACTTGAATTTTTCACCTTAACCTATTGGCGTTTTACCAATTTTTACCAATTCCTTTTGCGAGGAGGCATCGATGAAATATCAAATACATCGGTAACTGAGCCTACCTTTTGCGATGTACCATCGATGAGATGGCGAATTCATTGCTAACTGAGAATACATTCTGCTAGGATCCATCGATGAAGTAGCGAATACATCGGTAACTGAGCATATGTTCGGTGAGGAGCCAATCATTGAGATAGCGAACACATTTAAAACTAAGTTACAGCAAATATATCGGTAGATGAGGATACCTTCTACCGGGTGCCATATTCAGTATGTCTGAGCAAATCCGTCGAACTGAGCATACCTTATACGAGTTGCTATCTGTGTGTTAGTGGATCCATCACCAGCTGAGCTTAATATACCAACTGTACTTTTATTTGTTCTAGGCGAAATCTAAGTCAGAGTCATGGAGCGTCAGGGAACTACGGTTTCAGCAATTCGCGTCGATCGAGCACGAGGGCAATATCTACATGACACCGCTAGACTTCCTCGAGTCCGTTACGCAGGACCTGCCGCGTCGTGAGTCTGCACTAGTGCATCTAGCCGAAGACACACGGGATTAACTAGGTGGAGAGAAATGCACAGGAAAAACCTACTTGTCCCATCAGGGTTTAGGTTTTTCCTGTGCATTTCTCTCCAGCTAATTATAGAACTACATTGGCTATCCTAATTACCATTGGGATTAACTAGATACGTCTTCTATAGTTATTTTACCATGGAGAGTCACAATGAAGTGGGGGTAGGCATGTTAATGATGAAATAAAATATAATTATCATATAAAATGATAATTCGTAATATTTTTATTCATTGAAACACTCGCTTTTGCATATACGAGGTATGGCTTATTGGGGAAAATAGGAATATACACGCATGATAATGTCGTCGATGATGCTGTTTTATATTTACATAAATATCAAGTGGGCGTTCTGAAATCTGAACAGTTCCGCAAAATTTTTGTGGCCTTCCCTGGGTCTTGAACCCACGATTTGTGAAAGACTCACCTTTTTGGGTTTTTCTAGTCTAAATTATACTCTACAGTTTTCTATACAGTCTGCTATATTCAGATACATGCAGGAGGGAGTCTGCCTTTGTAGCTCAGAGGGCGCTCATGGTATATCAGCAGAATGGTCATTTAAAAAAAATTCTGTTTTTCCTTCATGTTTTATTGCTGAAGTTATTTAAAACGCAAGTGGTTACTTAAGAATAGGAATGTTAATGTAAATTTCCAAGATTTCCTATCCAAGCTATGTAAGAACTCGATAAACCCTTGTCGAGCTAAAGAAGCCCTTCTCGAAGATATGTTAAATAAATAGAACCATCTTGCAAAAGGTTTGGGGGGAGTGAGAGGGGGTATGGGGGGGGGGTGAGATGGGGGGGAATTAAATGGCATTGAATTATCAATGGTTTTGCAAATAAGATAATTTAGATGATAAATGCTTTTTATTATTTCGGTACTTACTACATCAAGAAACTAGTCCAAAAGTGTTGTTCATCTTCGTTTTGATCTCTCGATCCTTTTGATGTCGGTCGGGCGAGCGGTGGATTAAGCCGCGAATAGATTCGTACGACTCGAAGTCTACAATAAGGCGATCGCACAGACCGTAACGCCGCTGAAGCGTGATATTAACAATGCCCGCGCGCACGCACTCCGGTGTGCGATCGTCGAGTCCGCGGCGTCGATGGCGCGTATTGTTACCGGCGATTATTCTTACACGCTCGGCGAGCGAGCATGCGACTGTAACGGTCGCCAGTACTTAGGCATCCGCGGATGTACGATTGTACGACTATTATCACGCGGACTTGTCCAGACTTGTCGCCGTTCGACACATCCACATTCGTCTAGCGGAATGCGCACAATAAAAGTTTACTAAAGATGATCCGGAGTGTCGACACCGTGAATCCAAAACGCGAAATGCAATTACGATATTATTTATTCAACGATATCTCTATTCTCGATATTTCTCTACATCATATTTATATATAGACATTTGTTTTATCTCATAAAGTTATTTCACTTCATGGCATCGAGGATTTAAGTTTTAATCTGAGATTGCGAGCTCATTTAGCTGGATTTTATTATGCCCGCGACGCGCTTCTTGCCTTGATTATAAAATAACATATTTGCGTTAACGCCATTATCTTATCTCTCTACCCAAGATGTGTTTCAACAAGTCCAGTTCAAAGTACACAAACTACTTGTGTATGCCATTGCCCACAACCGAAAATTATTTGACACAGAAATGAACAGATCAAACAAAGCATTAATCTTCATTGTCAGCGTCGTTATATTGTTATTGAGCTTAAGAGGCAAGGAGATTATCACACCAAATGTTGCATTGTTCAAGTGATACACTTGTATTGCGACATGGTCAAAGTACGAAACGCTTTAAATTTGTACTTGCTTATAGTCGAAGAATATCTATTTAGCTTCTTTGCCCTCCTAGTGTGATTTATCGTCTGCTACGACATGATGTAACTATAATAACGGAGCCATTATGATTTGTTTAGTTTTTAAATACGTAATTACGTATAATTATAATTCGCTTACCAAAATCTCTGTGTTGCATCATGATAGTACAATTTAAAATAGAGAAATATAGAGATACTGAGAAAAGTCTTTGATTGAAAATGAATCAGAATGAATAATTCCACTTCATTCGAGATGAAATAAAGATTTATGATGAAAGCCAACATTAAGGTAGTCCTGTGATGAGAAATTTAGTTTTTCACAGAAAGTGAAAATATACCATTCAGTTAAAAACATACGTTCACGCATTTTGACCAATGACAATGGTAGATTTAGCGTAAATTTATGGTAGATTCCGTAGTATTTTCTGATAATATTCATCAATACGTCTTTGATACCCTGCAGAATTATTTATCGGGTATACTTTACATTATATTGACATTTGCAATCCCCGCATTGTTACTCTTTGGGTGGAAAATACAAATTCGCGATGCCAATTTGCTTAGTCGTGACCTTGCGTGAAGGTCAGTAACTTATAAAGCTCGTTAGAATTACCTCACAATTCGCTCACATCCGATGACGGCACACTGCGAAGACATGTGTCCTCCGTGTTCTAGAAACACGATGGCAAACAAAAAAACTTCGCCAGACTCGCACAAAACGTGTGTGCCGAGACAACAAGCTCGATATTTGAAGAGGGATTTCGATTTCGCCTTGTCACCCTTTTTTCACAGGTTTTCTGCTATGTAGAAAGTGACAGCAAATGTTTACCGGTGGAATCCGCGGGCGTATCCGGATATGAGGGACGTTTTAATCTTGAAGCGCATCTGAATAATGCTCCCAAATACCGCGGTAAATCCTCGAAACCATATCGGCAAGCATTGTGCAATCCAAACGAGAGCCAACCCATTCAAAACACCATTGTCTCGAACTTTCGTAATACGCTGTTTATTATTAAACTCGAACCGCGATTCGCACTTAGTCATAACACAAAATGAGTTATTAAGGGTTAATTTCGCGCATTAAACGAGGTTATTATTCAATTTGCCATTCTAGAGTAAATATAACGACGTCAAGATCTATCGGTAGATGTGTGATTAATGAAAAGACATTTGTTTCATGTTGACTATATCAACTCATCATTTTATCCAAACGATCATCTGCCAATTAGGCAGGCATTAGCCTCGGCGGCCCAAAAAAGTGAGTGTTCGTACGATCGGGCCAGGCCTACTCTTTTACCCACTGCTCCGCGCTTACATTGCCATTATGATGTGGGCATGGGCGTGCATATTTGTTCTGTATAAATAGCAATTGGAAACCATTAATTTTTGTATTCGGGGGTAAAAAGTGGGAATTCATTACACGGAATGAGTGGGCGTTCAGTATTTTCGGTACTCGATATCAAATAAGAAATCTATTTCAGGTCTATCAGTCATGGAAAAAAGCAAAATCCAATTTATTATTGTGTCGTCAGAAAAAAAAATGTATAATTCATTAACTCGGTTAGTGACTGCATATAGTAAAAGTAATGTTTAGCCTCTGAGAATCATACATTCACTATCAGACTGTAGGATAAAGGTTTATAATAGGGTCCGATAAATAATGCCATCACAGATTCAGACTATGTTAGAAATGTTTACAATTGGCTTCAATCCGAGAGTTTCAGACAATATTATAAATGTAACGTTAATATGGATAGCCATTGTGGTTCTCTAAGAACTGGAAAGATATGTACAAAAAACCTTTACTTGTAATAAATCTTTATCCCACACCCCCACCCCCACTGTAGGAAAGTTTTTCTGTGAATTTTCCTCCGGTATATTATAAATGATCATAATTAGTTCCAATGAATGATACATTAAGAGTTTCAGACCAGTGGACAGTTGTACATTATTATGCCCTTAAGTAAAGGTTAAATAGAATGTACCGCAACATTATTAATAAAGATTTCCAAATTTCGGTTCTAGCTGACTACCCATCACCGAGACTTTAATTCTACCATACTCTGCAAATAGTGAAATACGATAAAGTCTCCCCTCACTGAAAAATTTCCCATTTATTGTATTGCTTTTTATTGCACGAAAAAAATGGCTATTTTTTATGTGAATCATCTCTGTCTGCATTTTACATGACTGGTAGAACGAGATATACAAACGAACATGACTAACATGGTACCAAATATGTGGCGACATCTATTAGTGGGGTACTTAGAAATAGGTGTAGTCAAAATGGAATACAAACAAACTTAAGGTATCAACAGTGATGAACAAATAGAAAATTACATAAAAGTCTCTGTCCCGCTTTTGAGATTCACAAATAAGCATTTCTCCACACATTTCGCGCCGTAACTTTTCACCCACGAGCCATTGTCCGGTTGTGTGAATAGAGAGCCGATGTTTAACGTCGGTCAATAAAAGTCTGAGTGGGCCGCGATTATCATAGACATCTAATCCCGCAATTAGCCAACAACTGACATTATATATCGCGGGGTGACGCAGCTTTGATACTATCCACCAGTCATCATCAGTTCGGGCAATCAGTCGACGTGAGTCACCCAGTCACTCGTCTGGTTTGAACATCGAGGGGGGATACTCGATGCATCAGCTAGGTACAGCGGTGAAAGGAACATCACCTAGCATCCCCTAGCATCCCCTAAGCATCACCTAGCATAACCTAGCATCCCCTAGCATCCCCTAAGCATAACCTAGCATCACCTAGCATCACCTAGCATACCCGAAGCATCACCTAGCATTCCCTAGTATCCCCTAGCATCACCTAGCATCCGCTAGCATCACCTAGCATCCCCTAAGCATCACTTAGCATCACCTAACATCACATCGTATCACATAATTGCCTCTAAAAATCACCTTTGCTTGTCGACATTTCCTCGGTCAAAAAATCAGTTATTTAGCGTGTAAGTATGTATGACTAGACACGTATGATCTGATTATTTATAAATAACTATGTTTATCAACTTGGTTGACATTGTAGCTTATGGGCCTAAAGTGGCTTGTTTATTTCAAAAGCTCAGCCCAATCTCTAGACTCTTCAAATAAAAATAATATCAAAATAATCAAGTACGATGAAGACTAAACAAAAAATCATGTGGAAATATACCTACTGTTGTATATGTCGAATGGTTAGCTCCAAAAAGTATCCCTCTTTATAAGTGCTTTGCGGTATTACTGGCCTAGACTGGGTATGTAAATTAGCGAGGAGTTCGTTGAAAAACTTTAGGTGTCTTTCTTTTATAAAAGTACAATTCCTATATTGATCTATACAGTCGGAGTCTCGTGCCAGAAAAACTCCTTAGATATCCATTGAATTGCTCTCCGCCATAGCTATACAAGCGTCGGTGCGATTACCTAATATGCATAACGGAATAACTACATAGCGAGTCGCGTTGTTGCGTAAGATATGCGAGAACGTACAATCGGCTGGTATTCCCCGCATCGTATGGACCATTATTGGGCCTTTATAAACACCGCGCCTGTGGTTGACACGACAAGCGGATTAGCCTCCTCGGGAAGAAGGGTGTGGAAGACACCTCAGCGAAAACCAAAACTACCGCTTTCGGGCAGAGAGTAGATCTTCGTCTGCTCACACCACTAGTTCCAAATTTTTATGACCAACTGCCTTCTATGATACTGTTAAAACAACGTTTTGCCAAAGCCTTCCTGTTAAAACAACAGTTTGCCACATATGTATGTAATTATCAACGAATTACGAAGGTAATCATAGTACACTCTTGGACCTTTACCAAGCCAGGCTACAACAAAATGAATTGATTAACCTCACTTATAAGGGGTGAATAACCCACTGAGTCTCGGCAGACATTTGACCTTCCATCCACACCACTGGTTCCAAATATCTACAGGCGGTGGACTACATAATGTTGCACACTCTACTAAGTCTGTGATAATTAATGATTATTTGCAATGGAATGATGACATAGTGGTGGAGGTAAGCTATATAGACACTATAGAGCATGTGAAACACGGCTATCTCAGAGGGAAAAACTCTAACACACTGCAAGGGCTGCCCAGACTCCCATGGGTACAGGGGGTTTAAGGCGTTTCCTACCTGAAAAAAACTCGCGGGTAGTAAACTGGCTAGAGCGGCAATTGAACCAGCTTCCGCTGGATTCAAAGTCAAACACTCTAACCACTGCGCGCTAAGTGCCTGCTGTTTTGCCTCATAAGCCTGTCAAACTGCAACTTTAATGTCACAGTTTAATCAACCTATGAAGAACTTAAGTCACGATCTCATCTAAGATTTTCATTTTTTTCTGATTGTTCCATTTCATTAACATACAATATGTCAGATATGGGAAACGTTGGAACTCAGTTATATAATAAAAGCAGTTTACAATATGTGTGATTCCGTAAGATCCATCGACAATATAATTGTATACACATAAATGCGATAGAACGATCGTTATTGAGGGTAACAATGGCGCTTGTCTGAACTCACAGCATGAGCAAAGGCCACAAACTCCGTATGCTTCTTGTAACGTTTCTCAACCCCGCGTAGTCATTACCACCTCCCACCAAATATATTAACCCCCGTTATGTTCTTTTCATTCTCCCTTTACTTGAGTGACCATTTGTGATATGACACTCGCGATTACGTAACACTGTCCGGGGTGGATGGAACTTTTGGCGTCCAAACAATGCCCCGTTATCGCGGAACGTGTTAAAAGTACTGTGATTATCGCAGATTTATCGATCACTTCACAGCAGATATGAGAATTAATTGTTGAAAGGTTAGCCCGGAGATCCATGCCCGCATGTACAATCACGAATCAGAACATCAACATTGTATCGGAAGGAATTCTAGGATGCCGAATGTGGATTCAAATCAGATCAACCAGTGTGGATTGAATTTGATTTCATGCAGTAAATATAACACTCGCAGGAACAGTGTATGGATCGAGAGAAGGTAGCAAGTCATTTCATTCAATATAAATATTAAAAATAATTATCATTAATTTGGGATCATTTTATTTTGAGTAAACTGATCCTTAAGCATCAAGTGAAAAGGCTTCCATTACATCTGCCGAAGTATGCTTGCAATATTAGTAGCCATGTTAGTCCTAAAAAGAAGACATATGCAATGTTAGAACGATTTGGGGTTTATTTAATAATTTTTAAAATATATACTTTCATATTATATTATTCATAATATTTACTCAATGTGTATGAAAGCTCATGTTGATACTAGTACTCATCTGAGTTAGTCTTTAAGGTGTTATTGTGACTTACCATTATAAGAAAGCGATTAGTTAGTCGTTAGGCCAGTAGTCCTCAAACTATTGGCTGTTAGGAGTTATAACAGGGCCACGAACCACAAACCCACTAGTGGCCCATGGGCGAAGGCCTAAGATGAAAACTCATGTTATTAAAACGTACTATAATGATGGTATAAGACCATTGTTTCTACTCACACATACGGACGCACGCATGCATGCACATACATACAACTGGTCATAGAATGTGATAAAATTTATATATATTGATTTATTTGGGTTGGCCCTAGTGGTGTAGTGGTTAGAAGCGCTGCCTTTCATGCGAGAGGTTGCGAGTTCGAACCAGCAAAAACCAGGGATTTTTTCCCCGTGCCTTTCACGATAGGAAATGAGCAAGATTTTCGTGCTTGAATACGGAGAAAGATTTGTCGTGGAATGGTTTATTATAAAAATATATTAAGGATGTAACAGGGTAATGTTATACGTGCGACTGACATTTAATTATAAAGTAGCACCAAAACCTCGCCTTTTCCCTTTTTTTCTTATTTATTTATTATATCGGTGTGTGGAATGATGATTTTGTTATCATATAAAAATTTGGGCAATATCGATACGCTCTCTCATGACACCCGAAATAAGTGTCGTGACGGGACGATGGTCTCTCTCTGCCCATGAGGCTAACCACTTGATGATTAACCACTTTCGATGATATAATAATAATAGTAATCACCATCTTCAACAAATTAGCTCATGATCCTCTGTGAATTCGCAGCTCGAACGAGTCGCGTTAAGCTCATGCGGAGAGACGTGAATGCCATTTTACGACATACGCCCACGCAGGAGCAAGGCTCGCCCAATCTATTCGGCCATATCCTCAACAAAGGTAAGAATACGTACTTTAAGACCACCACGTATAATGGAAAATTACCGCGATTATACCACTTACGATAAGTTGATTAGTTCGCTAATTTTCAATTTCTCGCTCGCATTGAGAATAGAGTACATTGACGCCGCGATGTATTTTTTATATATTATGCTTTTATCTTTCTGTCCCTTCATTATCAGTAGATTCTATTTATAGTGTAAACAGTCTGATACATGTCTTACAGAGGAATGCATTTATGGTGACCTGTACAACGTTATTCAATAGCTTCTCGATATATATCGGTATTTGCCTACACGCTACGACAATTACATATCGCGCGGCGGCGACTGTTTGCCTAAATTCGTCGCCCCCGCCGAGTCCGGCCGCGTAAGTCATTGTCGCAGAAAATTGGCTCAATTTGTCGAGTATGCATAGCTAATAGGGCCGTCTGTGTGCCGGCTTACCTGTTAATTAGACGCCTTTGTCGCGCGCGTTTCTCGTCGCGGTTTACGAGGACCCTCGCCGTTTTTCGCAGACTTACGGCGAATCGTCACAAACGTTTCGCTCACAGAGGCGACGCGAATCCCGCGGTCGCTGGCTAGCTCGGCGGTATACATACGAACCGGCGGCCACCGTCGTCGATCGGTGCGCATCGCGTGAATAGAGTCGTAGAACCGCGATGACAATAGCGTCCGACACTCGGCCGACGACGAGTACCGCATTAAGTGGTACTTTGGCGCTCGGGTAGGTGCGCGATATTGTCGACGGCCACATCGTACCTCCCAAGTTCATTATAGCAACCTGGTCGCGGGGGTTCGGCCACATCATTAAGAGACAGCCGGCAAGGTAGCAGCCATTGGTAATCCGTCCCGTTCCAGTTGTTGTCGCTCGAGACGTTTAATTTAATGTCCCAAGCGGGGGCGAAATAAAAATTGGGAATATAGCCCGTCAAGACTTTCGGTTTCTCAACGTAGCAATGAGAGTGTCGTACTCTGTACCAAGTGACCAAGGGGCTGTGACATAAATATTTACTCGTTTTTTAAAGTGAAACTTTCAGCCGATGAGAGGCTAGTGTGATTGATGAATGTGACTATGCTATCTATCAGTGTGATAAATGAGACTATGCTATCTGTCGGTCAGTTTGATGAATGTGATTGTGCTATTTATCGGTTAGTGTGATGAATGTGACTAGGCTATCTATTGGTTAGTGTGATGAATGTGACTGTGCTATCTATTGGTTAGTGTGATGAATGTGACTATGATATCTATCGGTTAGTGTGGTGAATGTGACTATGTAATTTATTGGTTAGTGTTCTGAATGTGACTACGCTATCTATCAGTTAGTGTGAAGAATGTGACTACGCTATCTATCGGTTAGTGTGTGGAATGTGACTACGCTATCTATCAGTTAGTGTAATGAATGTGACTATTCTATCTATCGATTAGTGTGATGAATGTGACTATTCTATCTATCGGTTAGTGTGAGGAATGTGACTACGCTATCTATCAGTTAGTGTGATGAATGTGACTATTCTATCTATCGATTAGTGTGATGAATGTGACTATTCTATCTATCGATTAGTGTGGTGAATGTGACTATTATATCTGTTGATTAGTGTGATAAATCTGACTATTCTATCTATCGGTAAGTGTGATGGATGTGACTACGCTATCTATCGGTCAGTGTGATGAATGTGACTACGCTATCTATCAGTTAGTGTGATAAATGTGACTACGCTATCTATCGGTTAGTGTGATAAATGTGACTACGCTATCTATCGGTTAGTGTGATGAATGTGACTACGCTATCTATCGCATGAACCTTTGAAGAAGCTTTCGCTACAACTTGGCCATTTCAAACCTGCTCATTCCTCCAAAGTCGCAATTTTAAAATGCAACTTTAGCCATGCGCCGTAAAGGAAATATCAAAGTTATCTGCGTGGTCGAACTGTTTCCTTAAACCAATCCCCTAGCGTTTAAACACACTATTATATCGCACATAGACGTCACAACGTCGGGCGGCGATTCTGGGTGGCGATATCTGGGTGGCGATATCGGGCGGGCCGGTGTCTAGATATATATATATATATATATATATTCCAGGGCAGCTATAGTTTTACTATTTCTCATTGTACTAAATGCCAGTAGTTGCATTTACGTGTAGTTTCACGCGACTCCACTGGCACCAATCCAAACAGTCTAGCCAGAACCATACGATATTCCCTCAACATTTTTTTCTGTCTGAGTTCAATTGGTCTCTCGCCAACTGATCCAAACGAACGAACGAGTAGTATTGCCCCGAATTCGAGAAATATCGCAATTCGCGCGGTAGAAACTGTTTGTTCCCAATCGCGCGAGATCGAGATCGGATCAGACGTCGGTACTACGCGATTGTTGCACCGGGGTGTTTATGAAATGTTACGGTAACACTGACACTCCCTTTATTTACGAAACATCGCGACTATTCGATGTCGCGTTCGGTGTTTATCAGTGTTTATCATTGTACCTGTAAAATAACTTACCGTATATACTCACTTATAAGGCGACTCACTTATAAGACAACCCCCTGACTTAAGAAACACAAAAGTCAATTTTAGCTTTGACCCATTTATAAGACGAGGCGAACTTTTATTCATAATACAGTACTGGAAATGTAAATAAATCTAATTGCCACTGTCCCAGGTGTTTTCGTCTTCGTTGTTAGTAAATGAAAAGTGAAAAAGAAAACAATTTTTCAAGAATAAACACAATAACAAAAACCGAGGAAATGGCGCAATAGACAATCTTTGACTGTATATACAGTAAAAACAACACACACTATCAAACCGCTATGTTATACGCAGACCTGTCTATCATGCAAAACGCTACCTGGCGCCTGCGGATGACGATGTGGTTCGAAATAATTATAGTCTCACTTAGAAGATGACCCCTCCACTTTGAATCTAGGTTTATAGTGAAAAAATGTCATCTTGTAAGTGAGTATATACGGTATATACGTACAACAACTATGATAATTTATATCTCGACGTCGTTTAACGTTGCTCATTCACCCGAGGGCAACTCCCGTTGGTCAGCGTTATTATTTCTGTATCATGGGAAATGACGGGCTGTATTCCGTAAGATATGAAACATCAAAGGTAACACCTTCTTCACACGATAAAAGATTCGCAAAATCTTTTGTATGCATCGGCGGTTTACAACCATCTGCAAGCCGCCGCCGCGCCTCAGGGGGCTGACTAGTTAGCTAAGTTGTATTTTTAATAAGTAGGCGATTTTAAATATTATCAACTATACAACCATCGATAGATTTGATACAATGATGTATTATTATCTGTACAGCACAGTGCTACATTGTTAAGACCCATGCTCTCATGCAGTATACACTATGTCTCTCGGTATAGCGTTGATTTACTCCGACGTTAACTTCAAGTTTTCATGAATCCTATTTTTTCATGTTGTATGGCATCCTCTACTCTCAAATTTTAATTAACCCTTCCCACACTGACGACGGTACATCACATTACTATAGCTATACAATTTTGTGACAATAGAGTCTTAAGGGTTAATGATGTAACGCGACTTACACTACATACGAGGGTAGGCTGAAAAGTGAAAAAAGTTCATAGGCTCACCAAAAACGACGCAAATTAGACAGATGAAACCTTTCATTTAGCAAGGCGAGTCATTGTGGTGATTCATTACACAGTTCTTTACACTTTGCTCACATTTAGCAATCATTCGCGCAGCCTTATCACGTACGTACTGCAGCTTCGGACCAAAATGGACATAATTTGGCACCGTGACGTTGTCAAGTCTCTGGCTATGAAAGGCTCAGTCTCAAATGACATCCATTCTGATATGGTGGATACATTGGTGGATAATGAATGACCCTGCATTATCCAAATTCGGGTGACGAACGTTATCGTACCAGTGATGACGAGCAGTTTTTCAGTGATCCAGATGTTGGTTTCTATACCGCTGGTGTCCGATCGCGGCACCATCAACATCATTAGATTAATTGTGTTGAACGTAAAGACTATGTTGGAAAAAACCTCCCAAACAGTGTCATTCAGAGAGGAATAACAATCATGGTCGGCCTATGAACTTTTTAGCCTACCCTCATAATGCTGAAGGTTATTATTTCCTTATACACTTTTCTCAAGAGTTTATTCTAGTATGTCACTTGGTGAGTCTATGGTTTAATAGGGCCAAGCAAACGAAAAAAATTTCATTTTTATGTCTAATATTGCCTTCGTTACATTCCATATTATGTATTTATTGCGATATCCATTCTATCATACTGAAATGCCGGTGGTACAGTAGTGACAAGCACAATTTTTCATTCCAGTTCTAATCGGAATTGTCATGCGTGAATATCGCGAAAAAAAACTTTCAGTTAAGTCAGCGGCAATAAATTATAATGAGGCCATCAATTTTGTAAGTACAATCGACATATACTGTCATCGACACTAAAACATCGTGTTTTTTTTTGTTATATACGGAACAGCTATTTCTAGCTCAATTAACACATTTATGTTTCTCCCGCGCATTACATAGTTCGAGCGTTGCGGCGAGTTGTACAATCCCTTCGTTGTAATTCCATGCCTCGTACATTCCACTCAGTCATAAAGCATCAACAGATGATACCGCAGTAAGTGCCTCGGGGCCAATTCACCGGCATTGTGTTCTTCATCTGCTCCAGCACCGTAGTAATCCATTCATAACCTCAAACTCTCGCCACAATCGCCGCCCAAGCCTTCCTCCATTAAATTTCATTAAATCATCGACGCCCTATTAAATTTAATAATAAAGCATGTCTCTCATCAACAACTTACGCTCCCGGCTCGCCCCTCGGAAATAATTGCCGCGGCGACCATTCAAATTCTTCATCTTTTATTCCATCCGGGCTTTTAGAGGAACATGAGAAATAGTCGTTCGTCATATTTTCGAACTGTGACTGACGTTACAATAGAATACTTTCTCCAGTTTGAGAAATAGTGACAAATACCCTTCATAAGATGTGCCATACCAGTTGATATTTTATTAAATATTATATATCAGTGCTGCATAAGGTTACTGTAATATTTTTTGCTTTTCCGCCTAAGTATTTTTATGCCGAGAAAATTTATCCACTTAAATTGCCAAGTATGTATGTGGATGTATGTATGTATTTGTAGGCCGATTACCGAAGTGATCGTTTTGATAGGCCATCATAGGCCCTTTACAATGCTAGCCTATTAATGTGGTTAACACGACAATCTGATTAACCTCACTTAT
>WURV02210721.1:0-11039 GCA_011762755.2 Epimenia babai
GAATTCAAGAATAACTTGGACATTAGCCAATTATATTGGCCATGCACTTGGCGACCCCGACGTATACGGGGAAAGTTTGTGATTAATAATAATTATATAATTATTAATAAAATCAGCGTATAAACCTCATATTTTAGAATATAGATATTAAAATTAGTTAAGAAAGAAACGAGGTTTACGATTATAATTTCATTTGAATGGCGTGTAAAAGTTTAAGAACACTAACGAGATAGGGGCAATGCTGGACGGGGTCACGAGAGGCGGACACGTGACGGCGTGGCGCGTGATATTCCGCTGAACGTGGCGTTTGGGAGTCGACGTAACTACGTAGCTCGTCGGCGCTACCACGGAATCGGGCGACGGCAGAAAGATGGATCGGTCCGGGTCCATCTCAGCGGCGGCGCGATTATTCTGGGACGAGAAATCGTCGACGACTATTGGTTCGGGATACGTCGGTGTGCTGGCCGGTAGGATATACGGCACCTCGTTCGCGATGTTTGGTATATTTGGGTGCGAGTGCGATTTGATATCGTTAGTCTCCACCAACGTGCGGCCGACGTCTAAAGATAGCGATCTCTGTAAAAACAAATATTCGAGTAATATTTTTTTCAGTATGAACAACACTAATCTGAGATATACGGAAAAGGGCGATAAAGGCATGCTATAAGAAACATCTCTAAAATTTGGTCCTTAGAATTTGTCCGTGCCCAAAACACATACAATAACAAGTTGGCTATAACGTACACGCTACAGGACATACTAATGTAAAATAAGTTCTTATTTAATGAACTATTATGCCTGCGTGCATTTAAGAATCAATGAATAGTTATGCTCTACTTTTTGCTGACTGCAAAAACACTATATCCTAGATCAAATTTGTATTATGCGCAGGGCAATAAATTGAAAAATTTTACATGCGTTTTTCACTAGAGAGACGAAATGCACGTAAAACTTCGCATTTGGTAGAACCGAACCCACGACCCCTAGATAACCGATCTTGAGTTCTGCCACCCAGTCGACGCCTTTGCTCATTTGATAAAACACAAAATTGGTTCTCGGAAGTCGTGTGTTCGGCCCCTCGGAGGTATTTTTTTCTGTGCATTCACCTCCAGTTCTTGTAGAAGGCAAACGGCAAACCACATTGTACTTTTCAATAAGTGCTATGCTAGGCTATAATAGGTGTATATATAATATCGCGTAATTACCTCGAAATTCCACTATCTAGGTTAGCTGCTCTTCCACCGCGCGTCATAAGGTCAAGGCTGTGCTCGAAATGGATTGAAATTGTCGCAATAAACGCGCACGCGCACACATAGTGACGCAACGGTGGAAAAGCAACTTCGACCCGTATACAAACGTGACGTCATCTATTCACGCAAAGATTTCCAAAATTTATCCGTCAGGCGCAATTCTACATAAAATTAACAAATATAACTATGCTTAATAAACTTGGATTTGTTGATTGAGATTATACGGGAGGCGAAATGTCACCTCACACCGTTGCGTCTCTCTGCATATCGTCACGTTGGTATAGCTCAAAGTTTTATCAGGAAGCTCTTTGTATCACATGGTTCATATGTATTGAAAATATTTAGCATATAATATAATTTAGTAATTCCGTATATAAAAATACTATCCGTTGCAATATCATTTTAAATTATGCATCAAGAAAAGAAAAAATAAAAAATACTTAAGAAATAGAAATCGTACGATGCATTTTCTTTACATTCCAGTCAAGTCAACAATTTACACCATAATTTTACAACGCATATTTATGCATATTTAATTTTAATTTTTAATTTGAATATTAATAGAAAGTCAAATATATGATCACGATTAATCGCAAAAAATAACAACATAAAAATATAAATTGAAGTTGTTTTTGTGATTAGTGATTAGGCACAATGATGATAATTTAAATAAATTAGCATATATTTACATAAATTTACATGATTGATGACGTCAGGTGTGTTGACCTAATTTATGATCGATATGATTTAGTGGCTGACGTCGGGAGGGTGTATACTCTATATGATTGTTTATTATTAGGTGAAGTCGCCACTATCACCTTCGATCTCGTGGAACTTTCGGTTTCGCCGTTGCACATTTTTGAGGCAAGGTTAGGATTCAAGGCCAGCCGCCGAGCTAAATCGCCACTCGCGCGAATCTGTCGGACAAAATCCGGATGAGTGGCCATGATTTTCACGAGTTCCGGATTGCTCGCCATGACAGCGGTCAGATCCGGGTTCGACATCATGACGTGAATAAAATCTTGGTCATTTCCTATCATCCCCGAAATGTTAGGGTTAGCGATAATCACTCGCGTCATATCCGGATTAACTTCCATTTTCTTCACCAAATCGTGGTTTGCCGCAATTACAAGACCGACATCCGGGTGGCTGATTATCGCTTCAGTCAATTGCGCGTTTCCCGCAACGCTTCGCAGCAAATGCGGATTAGCAGCTAATGCTTTGAAAATATCCGGATTATCCGTCATTCCTTTCGCCAAATCCGGATTGCCAGCCATCACCGTTGCTACGTCCGGATTAGCGACGATTATTTCCGCCAATGCCGTGTCTATCGCCATCAATCTGGTCAAGTTTGGTATCCCAGCAACAATTTGGGCAAAATCAGGAATCGTAACAATCTGCTGTCCAAGAAGCGGATAATTTCTAAGTAATTTCCCGAGATCCGGGTTCGCCGCCATTTGCCGGGAGAGATCGGGATTTGTAGCCAATAACCGCGCCAAATCCGGTATACTCGCCATGACGTTTGCTAAATCCGGGTTCATCTCGGAAAATTGCCGAAGAAACATATCGACGTCAGCCGATATTAGTCTGACGTCCGGGTCAAAGTTCACCGCCGCCATCTGCCGTGCGATGTGCGCTGGGCTGTTGACCATGTGTCTCGTGAATGGTTCTGGGCTGTTGTCTGCAAGCATGCTCCCCACCGACCTCAACGCGTGGTACCTGTTAAATAAACCAATACACATCTATAATAAGAATAACGGGATATTGTGTCATTTTGGACAGAACCTACATAGAATGTCACATCCACGCACAGAAACACACGCAAGGCCCACAAACGCCACAGATCGATGCCACACACATCCAGCCCACACACGCGTACATTCCAGTCACACGCATAGCTTGACACGCACATAAGCTCACACACAGTTCTATTTCTCTGAAACCACCGCTTACTACCATTCCCTCCACGCGCACGCGCTATCTGGTCAACTCAGTCTATTAGACGTGGCTGTTCAAACAGACCGAATTCAAGTTAGAAGTTGATAATGCACATGCGCAGCCACGAATTTTCCTTTTATGTAATTTAATGTGACGTAAATGTGATATGAAAATATTTTATATAGCGCAGTTCTCAGTGTGTGTTTACTTTTACGCGCGCTTCACACGTTGAATATAAAGATTGTAAAAATAAGAGCAAGATAAAACGAAACAAAATATCAAAATGCTCCATGAAAAAAGTTCGCTAGGAGAGTTATGTTATCAGCGGAATCCGAATGAGACGAGAGATATTTACTATCGTAACGAGATCGTTAGGATGTTCCACAATTCTGAATCAGCACTGAAGAAGGCGTGTCTATCAGATATCAGACGACAAGATTCGATCACAGACGTGCATGTAGGACAGAGCCGCAGGCAGCGTGCGGAACCGCAGAATATAAGGAGATTAATATACTCATGCACAAGGTTATGTCGACCAGAAGGAAGAAACACGAAGACAGAGACGTAAAACTCAATTCCCTGACGAATCGGAAGCCGGAATACACTGATTGATAAGGGATAAATTCGACAGAATTACTTTTTATAACGACACGCAGTATTCTACACACGAGATTAACGATCTAAGACGACAGATGGACATCTGATCAATATATTATTGTGGTAATCAAATTTTATGTCACCTAGGAATGGAGCGCAGTAGCAATAACAGATTGTGTTACATATGGGTGAATCAATCAATCGATCGATTGATCAATCGGTCATTCAATCAATCGATCAACCAATCGATCAACGAATCATTCAATTAATCAATAAACCAATCGGTCATTCAAACAATCGATCGATCAATCAATCAATCAATCAATCAATCTATCAATCGGTTATTCAATCAATCGATCAATCAATCAATCGATCAATCAATCGGTCATGCAATCAATCGATCAAGCAACCGATCGATCGATCAATCAATCAATCAATCGGTCATTCAAACAATCGATCAATCAATCAATCAATCGGTCATTCAAACAATCGATTGATCAATCAATCAATCAATCAATCGGTTATTCAATCAATCGACCAATCAATCAATCTATCTATCAATCTATCGATCCATCAATCGATCGATCGATCCATCAACCGATTATTCAATTTGTACCTAAACATTTTTCGGTAATAACCAACCTAAACGCTGCGTAAAGTATTTCCTTGCATCGGGGCATCTGGAAAATATATTGTATCGGTTCGACTTGGGTGACTATTTCTTCCGGCGACACGTGATTGAACCTGACCAATCTCAGGAGGTCAGCGGCGTGACACAACCGGTTTTCCCGGTCGAAGTCAATCCAGCGCATAATCGCGAAGAAGACATCGAGCTCGCTGCCGACCACTAAAGTGTCGTCTGCTAACAACCTGTGGAGTCTCTCGCTATCTACGTAAACGAAATTAGGTGTGTGCGATATCTCTTTGAAATGTCGCCGAATAAAACGCCGAATAGCCGCCATAGCGTCTCCTAGTTCGTGTTTTTCCGCAATTTCTAAATAGAAGAACGCCTTATGGATAGAAACGGTAAATAAATAGTCCTTGCAGAGGTTTTCAATCTTAGTAATCCCGAGTTCCTTCGCGCATCCGACGATCGCATCTATTATGTTGTCGTTGACTTCGATAACTCCCGTGTAAATATAACTGAGGACATTTTTAGCTGCTTCCGGTGTGGTTTTTGATAGAATGATCTCGACAAGAGCTGTGTTTTGAAGCGTTTTGAAATGATGGGCGTAACGATCGCTGTGAGCAGCGATGGCGACTCTGTGGGCAGGCAGAGAAACTCCACATACTTGTAAAATAACGTCGCACATTTTTCCATCTTGCCACATCGATCTTAGAAAATCCATAGTTTCTGTCGCATGAGCGTTCCAATCGCGAGGAGTTGGTGTTCCCGGCCCAATCCGAGGGGTCATATTTTCTAAAGTAATGCCATCGACAGGTTGAGACATTCGGCTCGCGAAAGAGACTCCTGGGTATTGGTTCCCAAAACTTTTGAACGGGCTGGATGGCGCGGAACTAAGTTCAAGTTGGTTAGCGCGAACAGACCCACCAATGCCACTATAGAAAGGGGCATCTGCTGTAGGATGTGTACCAGCTCCAACGCCCGTCAACATCGACCGTCCCGACCGACCTGGGCAAACGAAGGACGTGTTGGCGCCACCAGACGCCGCATACGGGGTTCCTGATCCACAGGCTTGCGTTTCACCGCCGGGAGATGCAGTACCTAGTCCTATCAAGCCACCACCACCACTGCCACCGACATTTCCTGCACATGGAAGATGGCTTAGTCCACCGGTGACTGGAGAATAACCCAATCCACTTGTGCCTAATACCGGTGCCGTGGAAACCTCTTTATTTATTTCATGAACAGGTGCGTAACCCGTCGAAGTCAAGGGAACGCTTATAGGAGTTCTTCCCAGACCGCCTGCCCTTACGCCCGTAGACCCATCGGCAACACAGCCATACCTTCCGGGGACTCCATGGACTGCGGGTAACCCATACTCTATTCCAAACGTCGCTCCTATTCCCCCACGCGTTCCACCAGGCAGTCTCGCGCCATAAATCCCCCCGTGGGCGGGTATTTCCGAGGCATACGACCCCACTATTCCAATGCCCACCCTTGCAGCAACAGATCCATCGGCAACACCTCCGTAACTTCCAGGTACGCCACTTACTACGGGTTGTCCAAAGCTGGTGCCATCCGTTCCTCCACCGATCCTCCCAGGCATTCCTCCAGGAATTCCCCCATGTATCCCTCTAGGAATCCCCCCGGGAACACGAATTTGTCCTGGGGTTTCCCCAGAAATTCCTCCCGGGATTCCTCCAGGCATTCCCACGCCATAATTCCCAACGGCAGCGTCAAACCCTGCCGCATTAAAGCCCGCTATACCCGGGTATCCTGGTACTCCAGCCCCTAAGACATTGGCAGAATGCATATAACCACTCCCACTCCCAGGTGTAGGACCGACTCCAGCCGCACCGTAACCAACATTTGACGTAGGCTGCTCACCTTTTTTACGCCCAACAGAATCACTTCGAGAACTATCCGCCGTTTTATCCACTTTTATTCCACGTTTATCCACGAGTGCCACGTTCGAGTTCTGATAAACAATATTTTTGGCAGGCGCTGTAAAAGCCATGCCGCTCGGCGTGTACTGAAGACGTTTCTTCTCAGTCATTTTCGTTACCCTTTTATTGAGTTACTAAAATAAATCTTGCTTTCTTCGAAACATAAAGATGTTGTTGAAATTAGTTATCTTCAAATTACTGCACATACAAGGAAATTTGACACAACGAAATTAAGAATTCTTTAATTTGACAGCAATGCCAGTTTTTCCCGTGTTGTCCACACCGTTCGATGACATCATATATTCTCTCAACTGTGACGTCGTCATTTCACCGTTTGAATAAAATCAATGATCGAAACAAAATGCAATGTTATTGTTAGACTATAACTATTAAACCACGTGAGTAGACCCAACATGCTTTTTTGCATCTATATCGATTTTATGTACATATTAATAGGCTGGATATCCTTGGCCCTTTACAAAGTTAGGTTATCAAGGTTATTAAAGTGGTTAACACGACAATTTGATTAGCCTTACTTATAAGAGGTGGGGAAACACCGTAACACGTCGTGTGAAAAACATATTGACAAAAAATTGACCTTTCTCCACGCCGGTGTTGTTTTAAACGTCCATAGACGAGCTCCATATGTCGCACACTCAGCTAAGTCTATGATAGGTAATGGTTATTAATGAGATGACGACAGAGCGGGGAGGTAAGCGACACAGAGGCCATCCATAGACAGAAAAGTCAGTGGAAGAGAGCCCTTACCTAACCATACTGCAAGGGCTACCTAGACCTTCATGAGCAAAGGGGTTTAAGGCGCTTTCAGCCACTCGTAGTATACTGGTGAGAGTGAGAATTGAACCAGGGATCTCTGGATTCAATGTCAAATGCTCTAAACGCTCCGCTAACGCCCCACTATCGACATCGATGGGCGCAGGCTATAGTTTTATAATATGCTAGTTGACCTCTATTTCATCTCATGGTCCGCCTTGTTTTTTGAAAGTCGGTGTAGCTAACCTTTGATAATATCAACAAGAATGATGAAACGTAATTTACTATCGAGAATATCGTATGTAACAGAGTAGAATGTCTCGAGGTTATGGTTGACACAGCAGACGTCGATTTGCATGCTTCTAAACCCCTGACAATAATTATTATGTTTACAGCAGCTACATCATTTTCTACGACATCTTCGAAAGTCTGCACGTTTAGACCGTTACTTAGAACTGACTGCCCAAACCTAGTTCTGTAGGCCCCATTCGACATATCCATCGATTATTGTTTTTTCGGCGCAGTTTCCACGCGGAGTTTGTTGGCAGACCCACAATGTTGTCAATTTTCGAGATAGGGGCCCTAATTCACAAACTGACAAGCGCGTGCATCCCGTGCCACCACCTATCAGAAAACAGGGGAACGAAAGCAACCTATCGTCGATTTGCCGATGTCATGGCGACAAGCACAGACCGAGATACATGGTCGTGGGCACTGACTTGCGGAGTCTGTCTCGAGTTTTACACCGACCCAGTCATCATGTCGTGCGGACACACCTTCTGTCATCGGTAAGCGATCGCTGATGAGTCATTAATTCACCGTGAGCCAAAACACACCGAGTGAACGGCGATTTTATTATTCGACACTACAGCGATATCCTGCTAGTTTATCAGACTTAGTGATTATGGTAAGGCAATATAGTTTCCAAACTTTCCAGCTGTTTAGCCAGAGTTGCTGAGTGCGCGTCGCGTCACGAACCGAGGTTTCCTCATCGGTCGTCCAAGCTGCGATGTCCAAAATGCCGTAGCGCTTGCAGCGACACGCAAACCCCCAATATGGCGGTGGCGGCGATTCTCGACACTTGGTACAGCACATCCCGAGTCAAGGTCGTTATCGAGTCGTGTGTTACTGTAGTTTGAAGTATAAATTGTGTATCTAAAGCTACGAAACTAACTGCATACATGTCTTTCTGACAATAACACATGCTACATGAAAAAAGGGTCTATCATTATTTTCTCTTTAATTACTTCTATGGAACTTTTATCGGGTTGCTCTTCGATTCGTTGACTTTTATATAGAGACGTCAATGAGAAAAACCCTTTCTCGACAAAACGTAGGAAATCGACTTATATATCGATCGACTTATATAGTTGAATACATTCGATATATAGTGGAATACCCGTCTTGATAGCAATAATCTGGGTGAATTAATTGAACGACACAGTCTGGCCTGTCGGTAGCTGATCAATTTCTATCTAAGGTCAAGAAGCAAATGTTTTTCGATAGAGCTTGGGATAATGATACCTCAATGGCGATAAAGCTTATGGCCTATTTCTCCATCATTGGTTAATTTTCCGGCGATCAGTTCATTATTTTTGTAGCTTCCAAATACGCTGCCCTGTGCATTTGTATTGATGATGCCTTCAAACGTTTCTTCCTTGATCACCTAACGTTTTCGTCTTCCTTCTTTGACTGTAATGTTTTGCTATTAACAATTATTCACAAAAGGCCTAAGCATGTTATAAAACGTCGAGGGACTTCCCAAATTGTCTAAACTCGCAAGCACGTTCGCTTTATTTCCGACGAATACTATTGGTTAAAAATTGCTTCATATTTTCGGGAATAACCCAATTAACCGGAAGACCATAAATCCTGTGACGAATTCATTCAGTTACGTTGACATTTTGTGACGTTAAAATTAAATAATTATTCGAGATTCGTTGTAATTTTCCCATAGTTAACTCGTTGTTGTACGATTGCTGCTTATGTCTAATAATATTGGAGTTGTCAATAAGTTGAAGTCTTAATGAAAAAAAAAAACGGGGAAAAACTTCAACATCAACCAATTACGTCACGAAAGAGCTAGAAATGGCGATGTCTTGGAATGATTTCAATTTAGAGAATGTCACAACCACAATCGACACCTGAATAGGAACGTAAACAAATTATACATATTTATTATGCCGTAATTTTAGCGTAGGAACCTTCAGTAAAAATAGACAATGAGTATTTAGAAATTGGGTTTTACACAACGTTAAAATTCCGTCTATTGGCACGGTTATTAGGCTTGTGCCAAATATTATTAAACGATTGCTGTCAAGGCAGACGTATGAAGCTTTCGCCTACAAAATTATTACTATTGCCTTTCACTCACCACTGAGAACAGTACTCTCAAGAGCTGGAAAACGATGATGGGAAATAAAATCGTAAAAGTACTGATCGTTAGGTGTTTGTATACAACAGATATACTTGGCACTTCTCACCTCTTTCAGTTAAACAAGGCTGCGCAGACGACGTTGAGTACAAACTCGCGCCAAACGCAAACAAGATGCGCGAACGATCGCCAGAAAATACGCGCGATACGCTTGTCCAGCGGGAACATAATCTACATCAAAAAACGCCACCGTAATCGATCCAACGGAAATTTCCATTCCCATAGTTGGCGAACGAATAACAACACACCGGTCTTTGTGAAACATTGCCGAATTTCGAGGAACAACGAAGTGTGTGTGGATGATTCGAGCAACTTTCTATTATCGCCGAGAATCGATATGCCCAACGACCACGTGATAACGATCGAGCATCTCAATTGGCTCGATTCGTCGGCGAAATTTTGCACGATTTTTTGGTACACAAACAGAGCGTTATTCGTTGCCATGGTAATGATAGCCATATTCAAAGTTTCGTTTTCACACGCGCGTTTCGTTCCACCTAACTTTCCAAGCTAACTCAATGCTAGTATTTTTGATGTCGCCAACAAGAGGCGTCGACTCACTCGGTCTCATAAACAGTAGGCGTCGGCAAAAAAATCATAAGCTAATGAACAAACACGTCGTACTCCCAGACACGACGACGTTAGCCCAGAAAAATAATTAAGTTAGAAATCATGAGTATCAGTATTTGCCATTGCCAAATTTTCGTAAGTTTACGTCATTCTACAATTGTCTTCTGCGTACAAAAAGTTTACAGTATTTCGCATTTATTTAGTACAAGAGTTATGTTACATTTTCAGGTTTACAATATATTCTCATAATTAATTATACATTATCGTTAAAGTTTATATTAAGTTTACAATAGTGCATAGGTAATAAATTATTTTTTAGGACTAGAAGTAGTTTATAACATTTTTCAAATTGATTTATACATTATCATAATGGATAAGGTGTTTGCTTTGCGTATTATCGCTAAGTAGGGGAGGCAACCCAGACAACGCGGCTCTTCACTGTTGTGTAACGTCACGTTAATACCGTACGTCGAGATAGGATCTGCGAGAAAGCGATGTCACGCCGTTAACAAACTCGGGTTAAATTTATAACGGTAAACTAAATTTAAAATTATAACCGTGTGAACGAAACATTATTTTCGGCCTCTTTGACCGCTGGCGGCGTTGATGGCGGAATTATTTCCCTTCGCATAATTATCTCCCTTCTCAAAAGCATAAAAAATCGCCGGCTCCAATGGAGGCCAAATGATAGTCAAGTGAAATATTTATATTGAATAAACGATACATTGACAGCGCGACTTATCCGGCTAACTATGGTGGAGTATGGTAGCAGTTAGTCGAGTGGTAGGAACGCCGGACTCGTAACCGAAAGGTCGCGGGTTCGAAACCTCCCACCAGTTGACTTTTCTGCGGTGATCCTCAGCAAGTCATTTATCCCCGATTGCTGGAGTAAACCCGTCTCTAAA
>WURV02210732.1:0-11039 GCA_011762755.2 Epimenia babai
CGCCACCTTCTCGTTGGCGCGCTGCCGCATGCGGGCAATCTGATGATCCAGGTCGAGATCGACGCCGGCTTCCTCGAACAGCAGAACGTGGTCGCCGACGTTGATGATGTCGCCGTGTTCCAGGGTGCGTTCGCGGCCGGGGCGGACTATCTTGCCGTTGACGTACGTGCCGTTGGTCGACTGCAGGTCGCGTACGACAAAGCGGCCGTGCGAGGCGACGATCTCGGCGTGGTAGTTCGAGACCTTCTCACCCGGCGTGTGCACCGTGTTGTAGCTGTGCCGACCGATGGTCAGCTTCTCGGCCATGTGGATCCGCTCGCCCTTGCGCGGACCAGACGCGAACCGCAGCGAGTGCTTCGCAATGTTCGCCAGGTCTTGCTGGGTGCGAATGGCGGTGCCGGCGTTCTCGTGCGCCTCTTCCACCCGGATCTCGTGCGGAATTCGGAACGCGATGCGGAACTCGCCGACTTCCACGATGTCACCGTGGCGCAATTTTCGCGGCGTCTGCGGTTCGAGCTTCTTGCGGTTGACCAGCGTGCCGTTGGTGGATTGCAGGTCGGTGGCGTATGCCTCGCCGCTCAGCAGTTCGAAACGCGTGTGCGTGTTCGAGACCTTCTTGCCCTCGATGATCAGATCGCACGTGCTGCCGCGGCCGACCGTCACCGGCGTGATGATCGCCACCTTGAGGCCGCGCGTCTCGTCACCGTCGAGGATTTCCAGGTACTCGACCGGTTCCTCGATCTCGTTCCAGTTGCCGTGTCCGGTGAACTGGATGACCACGTCGCGATCGATCGTGCCGAGCGAACGGACCTTGCGGGCCTTCGGCGGGTCGGGCCGCGCGTTGTCATCGAACAGGAACTGCAGGCGCGTCTCCCCGATCGTGAGGATGTCCCGGTCCTCGATCGTCCGACGGGTGATCTTCTGGCCCTCGAACCAGGTGCCGTTGGCGGAGCCGAGGTCTTCGACACTGATCACGCCGGCAATGATGTTGACCTGGAGATGCTGGCGCGATGCGCGGCCCTCGTTGGGCAACGGAATGTCAGCGTGGTCGGAGCGGCCGCAGACGAGGGTCGGCTGGTTGATGGCGAACGTCTTGCGACGGCCGCCCGGCATCATGGCTACGATCTTGGCCATGGGTGGATGTGTCCGGGGCTCGTGATGAAGGTCATCGTCCGGGGACGCGAACGACAGACCGGATCAGGATGAGGACAAAGAAGGCAATCCGGCAGCGTACGTGGGTCTGCCAGACTCCGGGAACGTCTCGACCAGCCGGGGAATTTGGCCTTTCATCGTGCCACCCGCACGCCAGGCGGACAAGGGCACGCTGTGCAAGCAGGCTGTAGCACGGGACGAATGGGGACGGCGTCTGGACAGTCTGCGATTGCGATTCGATTATCTGGAGCCGGCCGAGCGACTCTACGGAGTCGGCATGACGGGTCGACGATCTATTGCCTGACTGCTCCTGACTCCCGACGCCCCCGACCGCTCCGTGACTCTGACTCGCCACGCACCATCGCCTCGCATGCCGGCTCGTATCACCGGAGCCGCCACGCTGCTGCTGGCACTCGTCGCACTGGCGATTCCCGGATGCTGCACGCCCGGGGTGCCGGCCAAGCAGGCGTTCCAGCAGATCAATTCGCCGGAGGTGGCCTACAGCCTCCTCAAGCAGTCAATCGAGAACGACCAGCAGGTGCTGTTCTATTACCTGCTGGCGGGCGATGTGCGGAACGACTACCCGTACTGGATGATCACCCAGGGCTGGAGTCGCATCAAAACGAAGCTCGGCGTCGACGTCTCGAAGAGCAGGCTGCTGCGCGTGGAGTACCTCGTCGAGTCACCGTTCAAGCCTCGCGCCGCCGCACGCATTGTGGTCGAGTATCCGCACCCCGAAGGCGGCCGCATCGTCGAGAGCTACCTGCTGCTGCAGGAACTGGACCGCAAGAACTACCGCGAGACCTTCCCGCAGTGGCGCGTGTACTACCCGTACGAAGCCTACCAGCGAGACATCGTCTGGTTCCGCGAACTCCAGGAACAGGAACAGGGCGGTGGAGACGACAGCGGCAGCGGAACCGTCAATGACGGCGGATCATCCGACGATTCCGACAACGACTCCGGCAACGACTGACCACTCACCAGCAGGCGATGCACCCATGGCGCAGTTGACGTTCACCAAGATGGAAGGGCTCGGCAACGACTACGTGTATGTGGACGTGTTCAAGGAGACGTCCATCGATCCGTCAAAGCCGGAGACGATCCACGACCTCGCCCGTGCAATCTCGGACCGCCACTTCGGTGTCGGCTCGGATGGCCTGATCCTGATCGGCCCGGGCACGGATGCGCCGTTCCGCATGACGATGTTCAACAGCGACGGCACCGGCAGTGACATGTGCGGCAACGGTCTGCGCTGCGTTGCCAAGTACGTCAGCGACCACGGATACGTGACGGGCGAGGCGGATGCTTTCGATGTTCAGTCCGCCGTCGGCGTGCACCACGTGGAGGTGATTGAACGGGACGCGGCCGGCAAGGTCGCGCAGGTGCGTCTGGGCATGGGTGAGCCGTGGCTCGCCAACAAGGGCGTGCCGACCGCCGGCCCGGCCGATGAGCGCACGATCAACCTGCCGCTGGATGTTGACGGCGAGACGTACACGATCACCTGCGTGGGCATGGGCAATCCGCACGCGGTGATCTTCGTCGACGACACGGAGTCGTTCCCCGTCCACGCGATCGGCGCGAAGATCGAGACCCACCCGTTCTTTCCGCAGCGCACCAACGTCGAGTTCGTGCAGGTGATCTCGCCGACGGAACTCAACCAGCGCACCTGGGAGCGTGGCGCGGGCGAAACGCTCGCGTGCGGCTCCGGCGCCTGTGCGGTGCTGGTGGCCGCCCATCTCACCGGCCGCTCGGAACGCGCCGCGTCGATTCACCTGCTCGGCGGCGACCTGCGCATCGAGTGGGACGAATCGACCAACCGGGTCTTCAAGACCGGGCCCGCCGTCGAGGTGTTCACCGGCACGTGGCCACGCGGTTGACGTACTCGTTGATCGGCATTCGCCCGTGGAAACGCAACGACGCACGCGGATGGCGTGCGTCGTTTGCGTTTGAACGTGGTCGAACCCCGGTCGGGTCAGCGGTTGGCGTTGTAGTAGCGGATGATGCCGTTGTAGAGCGCATGGGCGATTGACTCGCGCCAGCCTTCTTCGGCCAGGTACGCCGCGTCCTCCTCGTTGGTCATGAATCCCATCTCGACCAGCGCCAGCGGGCAGTGAGCGTTGCGCATCAGGTACAGGTTGCGGACGTCGGCCTTCGCGCCGCGGTTCACGGTCGGGCAGAGGTCGACCATTTCCTTCTGCAGCAGGTTGGCGAACGTTCGCGAGCTTCGCGACTGGCTGCCGCGCGAGGGGAACAACGTTTCGACGCCCCGACTCTCCGGCTTCGTGAACGCGTTGGCATGAATCGACACGTACACCCAGCCGCGGTTGCGCTTGCTGAACGTGATCCGGTCGGGCAGGGTCGGGTAGGTGTCGCCGGTGCGTGTCATCTTCACCGTGAAGCCAGCCTTGCGCAGCATCGGAACCAGCCGGTTCGAGACGTCGAGAGCCAGCGTCTTCTCCGTCAGCCCGTTGCCGGAGCCGCCGGGGTCGCGGCCACCGTGGCCCGGGTCAATGATGATGATGTGGCGGCTGTTCGGCTTCTGCGAGAGCGCCACCAGGGGCACCTCACGAGCCATCTTCACCGACCCGGCGACTGCAGGGTTAGTCTCCGGTTCGCCATCTCCGGCCGGACCCGCATCGAACACGCCGGGGCCGCTGGCGACGGCCGGGTTGGGGGCTATCGGTCCGGGCGCATCGTCGGGGTTGCTCAGCAGGTTGCCGGCCAGCGTGTCAGAGTCCGGGTTGGCCTCCGCGTCGTTCCCGCCATCGTCGGCCGGGTTGCCAGCGGAGATCGTCACCGCGTCGCTTGCCACCGGGTCTGTCGATCCGGCCGAACCGGTCGAGCTGTTCGTCGTGGAATCATCTGCGGTGGATACCGCCGGGCTCGGGTTCGTGGGGCGGTAGCGGGGAGGGTGCACTCGCGGCACATCACCAGCGGCGGCGTAGTTGCCGTTATTGCGGAACGGATGCGGGCCTGCCGTCGCGTCGCCGCGTGTGCTGGTAGTGGTGCATCCGCTGGCCGCCAGCACGAATGCCAGGGCCAGAATCGTTAGTTGGATCAGTTCCGCGAACCCGCAGGACTGCGCGTCTGCGGTCGGATTCGGTCGCGGACGGTGATTCTGGAGCTTCATGGATTCCCCGTGGAGAGTCGAACCGGGCACTCGGGTCTGTATCGGCCGTCCGATGCCCGAACTGAACCCCCTTCCGCCAGCAGCACCCCCTGCGCCACTGCCCTCACGTCCATTCCCGTCCGCGGAAACGGCAAACGTGCGGCCGATGGTGTCGACCGCACGTTCGCGTCTGGCTGCGGATTGTCGGGGCTCAACTCCCCGCTATCACATCAGGCGACGGCGGATCACGCCGAGGATCACGAGCATGGCCAGCAGCCACAGACCCTGCAGGTCATTGCCACGCCGATCCTGCGCTGTGGCGCCGGAGCAGGAGCAACCACCGCTACCGCCGGTGCCGAAGCTCGGCGTGGAGATCACCAGCGTGACGCCGGTGGCGGTGTTGGTCGAGCCGTACTGGTCGGTCACGGTGATATCCAGCGAGTACGTGCCGGCCGAACCGATCGGCAGGTTGCCGCTGATTACGCCGGTACCCGAATCGATGGTGAGTTCAGTCAGCGTCGGGGAGACAGTCATCGACCAGGACATCGGGCTGGTACCACCCGAGGAGGAGGCGTTTGTGCTGTACGACTCGCCTTCGTCCGCGCCGGGCAGCGACGAGGTTGTGACCTGAACGGCCTCGTTGATGGTGATCGTGTACGACTCGTCGTCGGTCTTGGCGTTGGCATCGGTAACCGTGACGGTCACGTTGAACGTGCCGGACGACGAAGGCGTGCCGGTGATCTCACTGGTAGATGCGTTGATCGTCAGGCCCGGCGGAAGGCCGGTGGCCGACCACGCGTACGGCGTGACGCCATCCGAGGCCGTGAACGTGACAGCCGGCAGCCCGTACGCCGTCGGTGCACTTACGGTGCCTTCGCTCAGCGCGCCCGGAGACGTTGTGATGGTCGGCAACGCCACGATGTCGATCGTGTAGGACAGCGTGTGCGTGTCGTTGTTGGTGTCGGTGACGGTGATATCGAACGACGCCGACTCGATGGTGGTAGGGGTGCCGCTGATCTGGCCGGTTCCCGTGTTGAGGGACAGGCCGTCCGGCAGCGCGCCGGAACTCACCGACCATGTGTAGGCCGGAACGCCACCACTGGCTGTCAACGTGAGCGGGCCCCACGGATCACCCGGGTAGCCACTCGGCATCGCGCCAGCAGCCGGGCTGGTGATGGTTGGCAGGGCGCGGACGTCGAGCGTGTAGGCCGCTTCGGTAAAGGTGCCGCCGTTGTCCGTCACGCGGACCGTGAATGACGTGTTCTGGACGACGGTCGGGGTGCCCGACAGAACGCCAGCGGCGCTGAACGTCAGCCCCGTGGGAATCGCCCCGGCCGAGATGGTCCAGGTGTATGGCGTTTCGCCGCCCGATGCCGCCCAGTTGACCGGCCCGTAGGGCGCGTTCAGGCTGGCATCGGTGAGGGCGCCGGCAGACGGTGACGTGATCTGCAGCGGATCGAATACGTCGATCGTGTACGACCTCGTGTCGATGTCGGGCACCTGGTCGGTGACTGTCACATCGAACGAGTACGAGCCGGGCGTAGTCGGCGTGCCCGAGAGCACCCCGCCGGCCGATAGTGTCAGACCGGGCGGAAGCGTTCCCGTGAACGACCAGCTGTAGGCCGGCGTGCCGTTGACCGCGGTGAAGTTGACCGGACCGTAGGGAGTTCCCGTTTCGCCGTTCGCCAGGGCACCAGCGGCCGGCGACGAGATGGCGAGCACGTCGGAGAACACGGCGCGCAGGTTGTAGCTGTATTCGATCGCTTCCACGCCAGTAGCGGTCAACTCGATGGCGCCACGCGACCAGATGCGCTTCTGGCCGTTGCTGTTGCCGGCCTGTATCGCGCCGCTGCCCGCGCCGGTCGGCGTCTGGTGAATGCGGTACTCGACGACCAGGTTGTTGGTACCCGAGTAGTTGAACGGCGTGTCCAGAGTGAACTCGTTGAACGAACCGTTGGCGGCCGTGAAGTCAATCCGGCCATCGAACACGACAACCGCGGCAACCGCGTCGTAGTTGTTCGCATACGTAGCCGAGAACTCGGCGGCGGTCTTGGTGGTCTCTCCCATCAGGATTTCGATGCGCGCGAAGCTGAGGCTGACACCGTTTGCCGCCGACTGCACGCCGATGCGGATGATCTGACCGCCCTGCGTGAGCTGGCCCGGGAGATACATCGTCGCCATCGCTCCCGCCGGGTTGTTCCAGAAGGTGTCGAAGGGAATCGAGTTGCCGCCAGCGGCGATGACGATGTCGATGGTCGGATCGATCGCCACGGGGTAGGCGGCGGCCTGCAGGAATGCAACAGGTGCTTCCATCGTGATCAGGTACCCGTCGCCATCGCGGCTGATGCGGTACTGACCCGCGACGTCCGCGCCGTTGGCATCCACGATCACCACCTCGCCGAAGCCGTAGCGGTGACGCCCGGCTGTGTCGATCACGCGCAGCGCGTCGCTGGTGACCAGTTCACTGCCGCCGGTCGGCGCGGGCTCGAGCCGGCAATCGGCGGGCAAGGTGACGCGATAGGTGGCTCCGAACCAGGCGGCTTCCGCTGCGAACGCGGGCGCCGAAGCAAGACGCACGTCGTGCTTCAGACGAGTCGACTCCGCGGTATAGACATCAGCGGCTGCCGGCCAGGTCTGGTACTGGACGGCACCGTTACTTGCCTGCGGCTGCGTGGCCCCGGCCGGAGTGGTCGCGATGACCATGCCGTTGGCTGTGCGCTGCACGAGCGCGACCGCGCGCATGCCAACCGGCGCACCGGCGCCGGCCACGGTGAGATCGGTCGTGGTGGCGTCTGTCGGGAAGCCCGCCACATACGCACCGCGCGCTTCATACGAGTAGCCGTTTTGTGACGACGACGTGATGGTCGGTGAACCGGGGAAGGTCGCCGCCTCGTTGCCGAGAATGATGTCGACGATCTTCTCGCCTGGTTCGGCTGCTTGCTGGGCAGACGCCGGTACTGCCAGCGCAGTCAGCAACAGGGCGAGCAGCGGAACCAACGTGGCAACCGACGGAATTGACCGCGCGATGCGGCAATGTTTCCGGACCATCAGAGAGTCTCCCGGTGCGCGTCTCGGTGGGTGTCGCGTTCTGTGCGACGGCGGACGCGGCGTAAGCGAAGCGGTGTGTGTGGTGTGCAGGGCACAGAAAATTCAGCGCGTGGAAAACGCGGAAGTTCATGCCCTATGGTCATTCTGTGATTTTTCGCCCATTTCGCAAATGTTTCCGGGCAATTCCCAACGCCCACAGGACTCACCTGTGTGCGCTGAATCCTTTTGATAATCGCTAGTTATCACCGTCTGACACTGCCGGACCCGGCCACATCGGGCTGGACTCACCCGGTACCAGGTCAATTACTTCGCGCTCGGGTGCGATCAAGGCGGGTTCGCGCCGGGCCACCCACGTTGCGTCGCTCTCCCCGCGCGCGGGCAACCCCGCCACGGTATCGCCATCCTGGATCACGTCGCCGTTGTGAAACAGGTAGCCGGCATAGTTGTAGAGCGCATGGCCGACTTCGTTTACGTCCAGCCCGATGAAGTGGCACTGGAGGTCGGGCAAGCCGAATGCCGACAGCCCGAAGGTGTCCATCACGGTCTCGCCGGGTTTCCCACCGCCGAGCTGGAACAGGCGGACGTTAACGGCACTGGCATCCAGCGCGCCACCCGCGTCGGCCGCCGCCGCCCAGTAGCGGGGCTCCACCACGCGCTGGGCCGGCATCCAGTGAATGGCGGTGGCGTCGGGCAAGCAACTGATCACCGCACGCACGGCACCCGCGATCAGGTCCAGGCGAATGCCGCGCGGTACGGCCGACCCCGGCTCGGGAACATCGGTGACGACCACGCACGCCTTGTGGTCGTTGACCACCACGCCGGCGTCGGGCCAATCCCACGTCTGCGAGACGGCGTGGCGCAGATTGCCGAAATCGTCCGGATGGTCGAACACCATCGCAGCAATCGTCGCATCCGGCCACTCCGCGAACTGCACGGCCAGCATCGTCGTCGGCGGACGATCCACCATCAGGTCTTTCGTCGCCAACCCGGGCGAATCGATGTCGAGCGGCTCGCAGGCTCCGATTCGCTGGCGCAATGCGGCAAGCAGATCGTCCGCGGACAACGAGCAGGCTTCGCCGAGCAGAACGCTGACCATGTACGGAACGGCCGGGCCATCGCTGCCGAGGTGGTCGTGGTAGGGCGCGCTGGTGTCCATCAGATCGGGTCGCTCTCCGTCGGTTCCGGCGGTTTCGGCTGTTCCGGCTGTTTCGATTTGCGGGACCGGCGCTGCGGCCGGTGGCGACGATTCGGGTCGACGCCGCCGCGCAGCAGTTTCCACGGCACCCAGATCAGAAACGCGATCACGAAAACGAGCGCCCGGATCACGAGCTCCGCCCGCCCGAGCGGTCCCGAGCCCGATCGCACCTGCAACAGATTGAAGGGGAAACCCGCTCCGTATCGCACGACTGGAACTCCGGAGAACAAGTAGGGGGGGAGGCTGGGCGGATTGGATCATCCGCGGGTCGTCGATTCCATAAATCGGGGGGTTGACCGGTCGAATTCGGTACCGTAAAAGTCTCCTTCCTCACGCGGGATCGTATTAGACCCGTGCGAGGCGAAAGCGCCAGAATGCAGACTGGCGAATGATGGAGGGGCGTTAGCTCAGCTGGGAGAGCGCATCGCTGGCAGCGATGAGGTCAACGGTTCGATCCCGTTACGCTCCATCAACCTTGATACGACCCGTCGTTCGCGGCGGGTCGCGTTCGTTTCGCCGCGCCCGTTTCGCCGCTTTCCCTTGCTGTCGGCCAGTCGCCTCCCGGAGGGTGACGAGGTACGCTGCGCAGATGACCGGCACCCGTCGATTGCTGACCGTCTCGTTCGCCGCATGCATGGTGGTGCTGGCTGCCGCCGTTTCGTGCAGCCGGGATGGCGAAGACGCTGCCACCAGCCGCTACGGGCTGGACGCGGGCGGGAGTGCGACGGTCTCGGCGGAGGGCGCGCTGGCGTTTTTCATGGTGGTGCCGGGCCTTGATGCCGCGACGCAGGCGGACCACGACGCGGGGCGCTCGGTGTTCACCTCGGCCGTTTCCGGCGTCGGTCCGGTGTTCGACAGCGGCACCTGCGAGGGCTGCCACTTCAACGGCGGTCGCACCTTTGCCGGCGAAGCACTGCTCAAGCTCAGCGAACCGGGTGTCGACGGCGCGACCGGCGGTCCGTTGCCGGCGACCGGCTTCGGCCATCAGTTGCAGCCGTCCGCCGTCAGCGGTGTCACCCGGGAAGGCACACTCGACGTGCTCTGGACGGAGGAGCCCGGCACTTACGGCGATGGCATGGCGTACTCGCTGCGCCGCCCGTCCGTTTCGATCCTCACGCCGTACTCGCCGCTGCCTGCGGGAACCCTGCAATCGCTGCGCGCCGCGCCGGCCATCTTCGGGCTCGGGCTGTTGGAAGCCGTTCCCGAGGCCACCATTCTGGCTGCCGAAGACCCCGCGGATTCCAACGGCGACGGCATCAGTGGCCGCGCACAACAGACGTGGGATGCCACGGCAGCGGCTCTGGCCCTCGGACGATTCGGGTGGAAGGCTGAAGCGCCGACATTGCGTCAGCAGATCGCCGGCGCCTATCATGAAGACATGGGCGTCACGTCGTCGGTCTTCCCGGCAGAGTCTTGCACGGGCCAGCCGCAGGACGACGGCTTCGCTGACGATCCGGAGCTGAGTGACGCCGAGCTGGATGTAGTCGAGACGTTCGTCCGCACCCTGGCGGTGCCCGCCCGGCGCGATCCTGACAACGGGACCACGTTGCGCGGCGAGCAACTGTTCCTCGACATCGGCTGCGCCGGCTGTCACACGCCGACGCTTGTGACCGGAAACACCCATCCGGTATCCGCGCTGCGTAACCAGACGATTCACCCGTTCACCGACCTGCTGCTCCACGACATGGGCGCAGACCTCGCCGACACGCGCCCGTCGTTTGCCGCCACGGCAGCGGAGTGGCGCACGCCGCCGTTGTGGGGCCTGGGCCTGCGCGACACCGTCAACACCAGCACGCGCCTGCTGCACGATGGACGCGCCCGCACGATTGCGGAGGCCATTCTCTGGCACGGCGGTGAAGCGCTTGCCGCTCGCGAGGCATTCCGCACGCTTCCCGCTGACGACCGCGCCGCGTTGCTTCAGTTTCTCGAGTCGAACTGAAGCGGACGTTGGACCGAGAAACGCACGCGGGCCGTGACCAGCAGTCACGACCCACGCGGAGTATCGATCCGGCGATTGTTCGCGGCCTCGATCAGTTGCGGAGGATCGAGTTGCCTTCGAAGAGCGCCATCGGGTCGCGCGACTCGTCCTCGACCTCGATCTGTTCGATATCGAACTTGCCGGACTGCGCGAAGAACGCGATCGGGTTGTGCCACAGCAACTGTTCGATCGGCGTTTCGGGTTCGCCGGCCTTGCGCAGTTCAAAGGCGAACTTCGGCACGTTGAGCGGATCGCTCTGGCCCCAGTCGGCCGAACTGTTGAAGAGCATCTTGTCCACGCCGTAGCGCTGGACGATTTTCACCGCGCGATCAATCGAGAGCTTGGTCTGCGGGTACATCGTGTGACCGGCCCAGCAGTCGGTCTGATCCTTGACCATCTGCACCGTCTCTTCGGTGTTGTGGTCAATCACGATCATCTTCTCGTCGAGCTTCAGATCCTTCACCGTGTCGATCGTCCGCTGCACGCCGTTCTTCTTGTCGCGGTGCGGAGTGTGGATGATCACCGGCAGGCCATGCTCCTGGGCCATCTGCAACTGC
>WURV02210743.1:0-11038 GCA_011762755.2 Epimenia babai
GCAGGCTATCTATAGGCTCTCTGAGGCTGTCTACAGGCTATCTATAGGCTCTCTGAGGCTGTCTGCAGGCTATCTATAGGCTCTCTGAGGCTGTCTGCAGGCGATCTGTAGGCGTTTGAATGGAAGAACATCAGTTGTCCGCCTCTTTTTCACTGAGACTCGTCTCCCCACTTTAATCAAGATGGTTAACCCCCTGTCCTCTGCATTAACCCCTATACATTGGTCCTGTTAATAAGGCGCCGATAATGGCACGGACAACTAGTTTATCCCGGTGTCTCGCGACATACAAATGTAACCCATTCTCCCATTATCGCACATCGACACGTTTCCGTGTTCACTGACCACTTCAGACACGAACGTCACGAACGGTCTACCCAAGTACGGCTACAAGTTACACCCGCAGACCCGGCGTCTCTCACTCATCCTAGCCGTCTGCAAGATCAATGACACGATCACCATGGAGACCGACCCCGCCCTCAGTGGCCACCCAGAGGAATTTTAACATTAATCGTCCTTTCCTTCTTACATTTTGTTCGTGAGCTATTCCGTGTGCATTTGTGATTTTACCATTATTGACGCTTGTCGCGTGCTGTCTATATATATATATATATATATACGTATTTATACACCACGTTGTTGAATTTTATTTTACGTCTATCATGTAGACCAGAGATTTCATTGGAAGCTACCTTGTAGAAACCTACTTTTATTTTCTTTAATTCGTGACGTTTGGAATGATTTCTTCGATTATACTAGCAGTATCCGTGTAGTAACTTATATATAGCAAATGCTCTCAGTAACGTTTTAAGTTTGCTGGTGATCATCAATTACTGATAGAAATGATTTGCCCATAGTCACGATTTGCTGATAGCCATAATCCGCTGATAGCCATGATTCACTAATATTCATGATTTGCCGATTGCGATAGTTGCGATCTGGTAATAGCCGCGATTCGCCGGTACTCCCCGTACCTCACGCAAAAGATAACGCAAAAATGACAAAAATTACTTCCAAGTGTGAACATTCCACTGTACACAAACCACTCCGGTTGTTGTTTGTTAAGTATCCGTTTTGACTGTATATTTGTTTTATCATTTATGATTTACATATATATACATATATATGTGTGTGTGTGTTCCACCCTGCCATTGCCCCATATTCCTCGTTCACTGTCACTGTCCGACATATCTAGACTGCCAGTGGGTGTCTGGGACGAGCGGTGTGAATGGACGAGGGTCAACTGTCTGCCCACAGTCGGTGGTTTCTCACTGCGGTGTTTCCTCCCCACCCCCACCCCTTATAACCGAGGCTGATCCGTTTATCGCGTTAACCACAGACTAGTTTTGTCAAGGACCAGTAAGGGCTTGGGCTACTGGCATGTTCTCAGCCCGTGGTTGTTACACCATTACACAATACAGTATGTAGCCCTCTCCGTATAAAATAGATTGTTGTCACTCGGACCTGTCATAGTCCGATATACATTACAACAACAACAATGATGACTCATCACAAAACGTGTACTTCTGTACTCATCGTTCGCCCATGTCATACATTCACCAGCCGATGCAGTCAAAAAGAAATTTTTCTTAAAAGATCTAATTCGAGGTGTAAGAAATTACGGTATCATGATATTATCCAGATCACAACCAAAATTAACATTTCGTTAATCGGTCCATTATGTAACAAAAACTGATGACAGTTTCGACCTAAAACACCCTCGGAGGAAACGATTCCATTTTTCAGCTAGTCATATCAACCTGTAAAATATCCGAGCATTTCTCATCTTCATACGCAGCGTTTAATAAATCGAAAAAAGCAAATTTATGGTTATTTTATCAGTTTTTAACGTTGTTGAAGTTAATTTCCATTCTACACATTAGAAACCCACGTCTTTACCGCAACTTGCCATATGTAGACGTCAAACATTAATTAGCATCCAGTTTTTCCACCTCTCTGTTCCACCATTCTGTTATGATGTTGGTTGTTTTTATTATATTTATTTTAATTAAGCCAGAATCGTGTATTTTTATTTCCCGATGTGCTGAGCATTGTGCTCAAATCGAGTACTTTCTCGTGTTATACTCGTAGTCATGCACGCATGATTATGCAGAGAGGCATTTAATTGGTTAATTTAATTTAAGTAAGTGACCAATCATGACACAACTTAAATTTTTTTCATGGTATAAATTCTAAAAGGTATTAACACAATAATTTTGTTTGTTATTTGATGGTAATAAATGTGAGTCACGCAAGAAAAGTGAAGTTGACTTTTTTACTTCATTAAAGAGAAATTAAATCAGTCCTGTTAAAGAGGCAGGGGAGAGAATCAGTCATGTTAAAGAGAGGCAAGGGAGTGAATCGGTCATGTTAAAGAGAGGCCAGGGAGTGGGTCATTAAATATGATGTTTTCGTTTGAGGGCCGTCGCAGCGCGAATGTCTCTACCAAAGTAACTTAATATTCCAGCGTTAAGTAACCGGGTGATGTTTTCGTCTGAGGGCCGTCGCAGCGCGAATGTCTCGACCAAAGTAACTTAATATTCCAGCGTTGTAACCGGTGATGTTTTCATTTGAGGGTCATCCGAGTGAATGTCTCTACCAAACTTTGGCGAGGATTACCTGCTCCCCTTCAGTGGCTCGAAACTGCTCATGGATTGCTTCAAAGAAGTCCAGTGTATCCAGATAGTGAGTTCGGTGAACACTGTCAATCAAAAACAACAGAAATACTACCTGCAAATACTGTATTCACTGATGGGGTAGATCCATCGTATTCCCTTGAATACGGAAGTAGTATAACATACAAAAATCATTAGAGATTTAGAGAATCAAATGTGGGCATTGGAATATTTAACTTCACTGATGGACCCATGCGATCAAAGTGTGAAATGAAAATAAGACTTTTTCCCGTTCTGGGTGACAGGAGAGTTACAGTTAAACTCGAACGCATGACCTAATGACCAGTCTGCTGACCAACTGACCTACAAAAGTGGACATCCTTCCGTGGTATATAACTGATGAACCACCAGACCCAAAGGTTTTTGTGGTTATTGCAGCGCAGTGGGTACACTCAGCTTTTCATGCGAGAAATTGAGTTTGAATCCATTCACACCTAATATTTCCCTCCCACGCCATCCAATATCCCATAAGATTTTCAATCGAGTAAGTTAATCGTCAATTTTATGAGGTTATTATGAGGCAATATTCTAAGCCCAACCTGCATGAATTTTATTCCAGTAACAACACTTTGTTTTGATTTGGAAATTTTAAACCACGTACGTAGACCAACTTGTTGACCAACCTTTCGAAATACTAACCACTGGACCTCTGGCGGCAACACGACCCCATGCTCGTTTACGGTGCAAAGGTTTAAAAGTAAATTGAAGTTCATTGAAGTAAAACTCCTACATTTTTGACTGCAAGTATAGTCAACACAACGAAAGCTCTCAAATGCCGTTTACAGTATCCATCGCACCTACATCTAATGCAGACCCAATACCTTCGACACTCGCATATCACCTGTCGTAGATAATATCGAGCATCTACCCATTTTGGAGACGGGTTTACTCCAGCTATCGAGGATGAATGACTTGCTGAGGATCACCGCAGAAAACTCGTCCGGCGAATGGTCTTGGAACCTTGACCGTTCAGTTACAGCTCGTGCTACTACTGCTCGACTATCCGTTTCCGCATGGTGAAACGAGGCAGTAAACTGGATGTAAACTGGAGTAAATTTCTTGTGCAGTCGAGTCGCCCCTGATGTAGCGTGCATACGATATCACGCTTTTTTTTATCATGTTGCTTATCGCAAAATGGCCCTTCATACTATACATTACATTATTCAAACATCAATGAGGCAGAAATAAACACAAAAAATTAGCACGTATAGTGTGTCTTTATTCGGGAGAAGTCAAACACCCGAAGATATCTAATTAGGTTCACTCGGTGCAACACTATCTGTAATAAGGTTCACTCGGTGCAAACCTATTTGGGTAAAAATTGTTCTCCATTTCCTAAATTCATAATCTATTTTGGGCAATTTTTGGCTGCAGTATTCCTGTCATTCTACAGCAATTTACATTTAAACACCAAAAAACCCGCTAAAAAGTATACTTTAATCCCAACTCTCATTGCTATGTTTATTTACGACAAATACACACACAACTATCAAATTTTTTTTTCATTTTCTAAACCATTACATCTAATCGAACAAGTTTCCTCTATTGTCTATTTCATACATAATGCAGTAAAATCACAACAAAAATCTGTCTTTAAATTTCACACATAAATTCCGGGTGCTAAATGGTAAAAATTTTTTTCATACAAGCATGAATTTTCTCGATAGTTCCCTCTCGCATTTAAAGTCGTTGAATTTGGACAGCTACACCACACCAAAAAAACACGTGCAGAAGAAATTCACTTAATAAAATATGGTAAGATTGTTAGGCTTCTCCAATGGAATATTCTGGAAATCGAAACATTGCACATTCACCGACTTCAACGACTGAACGTAATTTAGTCGAGTAAACACACATTTCTCGAGTAACGCACAGCAAATATAACACGACTGAACACATTCGTGGTAACACAGTTACTCTGTATAAAGTTAACACATGTATAGACGCCATGATTTATAAAGTGGCCTTCCACGAAGCTAAATTTTGCAGCAATGACTTTTCCATCTCGAGTAAATGGAAAAAAATATCCTAAAAAATAAGGGGAACCATCAAATATTATAAAAATTTTATTATCATTTATATTATGTTGATTATGAGGTATATCAATGTTCAATAAAAAAACCCCACTGCTCTTCTGAACGGCGAGAAATTAACGGCGTGGCTCATGCTAATGTCGGGTTTATTAACCCTTACGCCAACATCTGTACGCCGCATCGCTCTACGGCAATACAATTCTGCGACAATGGTGCAAAGGGTTAAATAGCAAATAACAATGGAAAATAAGTCTTCGAAAGTGTCGGGTCTGTAAACCTTTTCCGCTTTTCTGGGCAACTTGTTTTGAACTGCCGAGTAATTGCGATCGCAACAGTCTCGCTTCGTTTTAAGTTGAAGCAAAGCAGGATGCTATAAAAATTTTTAGTAACTTAAAACAACTGTTGTTCTTTAACTGCAACATGATACCCTGATAAAGTCTATCCACCCTGTTTACCTCTGAGTGGATGATGTCTGCGGAATCATCGTTTACGGATATATATTCTCTTCTACATGGCTACGAATAACAACAAACGGAACTTTTAATTATTATTACAATCGAATACCCGCGATAACTATATATCGGCATTGAAGCAGACACGCGCTATTAAAAACTATACAGAAAGAACGGATTGTGACTGCGATATAGATTAAACATTTCAATAACGTCTAAGATGCCAGAAACCAACTCTTAAAGAGACGAACGGAAGCTTTACAACACGAGCCCATTTCGTCAGGAATAACTATCGAACGGTAGAGACATCTTGGCATTGATCTTCAACACGCAAGCGTAATTTTTTGGTATATAATTAGATATATCAATTTGTGGTAAAGACAAACGGAACAGTGTTATCTTTCTCCGAACAATGTTAGCCTTACTTTCCGCCTTTTCCAATATGGCAAACATAGCGTTTCATTTGGTTGCTGATAGATATTTGGTAAAATATCGTGCACTCGCGGGGAGAAATCAAACAGCATCAATGGAACAAACGCGAGTGTAATTTTGCCAGACCCTAAAATTTAGCTGTCAGACGTTGGGGGTGGGGGTGGGTGACCGACTAGATGAAGGCCCGAATTTACATCGGAATTATAAAGGGCTAAATTAGGCCCAAGCGTGAATCGAGATAAAAATTTCTTTCATTATCTTCAACCTGCATTTCTCGCCAGTCTCAAAACTCGAAATTGGCACAAAATGCCAAGGACTGAAGGAATAAAAATCTCGTTGAATCTGTGTTTGGATGGTACGTACGTTAAAATGACGCGGATGATGTCAGAACTTTGAAATATCGTGACGTAAATCTGTGAGATGCGGAAGAAAACCGCGCTGGAACTATGGAAACCGTCCATCGGATCATGTCGAATGTAACGCGAAATAGGAATATGATCCGAGAAATCAGCAGGATGACATGGTCGAAATTTTAGACAGCCAACTACTCCGCTAAACAAGGCTAGCAGACGACGTTTGTGATGCACTCGCTGCGTTACGTGGTCTAATGATAATGAGAAGTTGGATAAACGGAAAAAATTCATGTCATATAATACCCACAACACAATAGTTAAACATGTTCCAGATGCATCAAAATGGGTTCTTCGTTGTGATCATAATTGAAGCACCCCTTAAGATCTGACAACCACGGCATTTTTCGTTACTTACATCACATGTTCATCAGCATCGATCTATTTTACTTTCATTTAATTGTGTAGGCGCTCGCCCCATCCCGAGTACATCTTATATACAAGGTTTGAGAGCTCACGACCTTTTGCGTCGAAAAAGCGAATTAGCGCGAAATTTCTTGGGAAGATTGGAAACGGGACAAAGAACGAACGATTAGATCATCCCAGTCACCCAAAATAACAAGTTGGATCCGAAAATACACGAGGGAGGAATGATGGGATTAGCTGCCTACTTAGATCTGGTCTCTCCGGGCACATCAAGGTATTCTTATGGTTTATGTCTTCTTACAATCTACCAGCCAGCGCCTCGAAACACTCGGAAGTAAAATCTTTTTTTGTCAGCCTCGCGACATTTAGTTGAATGAATTGTCCGGGAGGTCAACAGCTATGTGGCTGATTGATGTATCTCTTTATTATACGACTTTCTACTCTTCCCACCCACCCGGGTCAGGCTTAGCTATGTTAACGGGACAAGTGGATGGTGAATTTTGTCAAATGAAAGTTCGGGAGGGAAAAATTGCAACGTTTTGCACCGGCGTCTTTCTTTGGCAGAGGGTTCAGATAATCTTGATTCAATATTAATACATTTATAATGCCTTACTGTACTCATGAAAATACACAACAGAGGTACGACGATGGAAAAACACGCGAAATATTGCGAGTGTGGGGAAATTCCGCGCGTAAGATTTACAGCAGCGGGCTCCCGCGAATGATGGGTGATTTCCGTGATGCGGTTGAATGATGAAGAATATATGGTCGCGATTTTTTGTCGTCGTTATTGCAGTTTTCGTCTGGACACGCCGAAATGTTCTAGTAGTTCTTCTTTTCGAAGGTTTCCGCCACGGCGGCGAGAAAGTCCAGCGTGTAGAGGTAATGCTCAGACGTCACGCTGAAACAGAGATGACCGATTAGACAGGGGAAAATCAGGCCTGTAGCGAGATCAAACCTGATAAACCTCGTGCAATCGTACATTTATTGACCAATAGTGATCCTGTGAACCTCATTAAGAAAAGTGAAACTGAAACTCGTGAAACTGAAAGTGAGAAATTTGTTAGCAACATGCGCTTGGTTCTTTGAACTGCGCAACTCGTGGGGTATGTAAATCAGATGGACAGACAGCGCCCTTCAGCACCCTGTCTGTTAAAATGACATTAACCCTCATTCAGCCATGATTCTATATAGTACAATTATTTTGAATGGCTGTAGCAGCGATTACATGTTAAAAGGTTAATATTACTCAAGGAATGAAATCCTGAAGGACATATACCCAACCGCCAGACAAGAATGCAGACGACAATCTAGAGGTGATAAGATGGTGGAGATGTTGCTACAGATGCACTGATAGTGCTGTTAAGTTGGTAGAAATGTTACTACAGAAGCTTTTAGTTATGAAAATGGTGGAAATGTTGCTACAGAAGCGTTTAGTTATGAAAATGGTGGAAATGTTGCTACAGAAGCATTGATGGTGCAGTTAAGTTGGTAGAAATGTTACTACAGAAGCGTTTAGTTATAAAAATGGTGGAAATGTTGCTACAAAAGCATAAATAGTGACACCAATTTAGTATAAATGTTGCTACAGAAATTACTAAGTGAGGAAAATGGTGGGAATGTTGCTATAAGCGTGTGTAGAAGCGTTACGTTGCTAGAAATGTATTCTGATGTAACATACGCCATATTGGATTGAAAAGATACGATATTTGGAATTGATCAAGCTACTTACATCGCGATGGTGGGGGTGGGGGGGGGGGTGCGGGTGAAAGCTTGCAAGAGCAGGAGACGCAGATACTATAAGAGCTGCGACTACTTCGTGCTATTAAATAAAAACTACGCTAGCGCGCATGACACGAAAGCTAAAGAGGCTAGCCATGCTCGAGAAAAGGTAGGCACGCGAAGGGTACACCGGGTAGGTCGGGTAGGCCAGGCAATAGTGACAGATCTATGACGTTAACGTACAGTAGAGAGTGACTATTTGTTAACGAAATGCATGCACGTTAGTCAGAAAGAGGCAAGATTTACAACATATGAACTAAGTTATATATTACCCTGTATGATGCGTTTTAGTAGACCATCGTTACTACATCTTAACCCTCACCACACTGACATCTATATGTCACATTACTACAGCAATACAATTCCGTGACAACACAGTGCTAAGAGTTAACGTCCACAAATATTCTGTAGACAACATTAAAAACCACGCGTTATTTCGCGCACGTACTACGACGTTTTCGACGTACGTCTCCCGATTGGGGCTGTAAGAACTCACTTTTTTATGCCGTATATACAACCGGCCAAATCTTTCGTCATCTTCCCACTCTCGATCGTGTCGATGCAAGCTTTCTCCAAACCCTTGCTGAACCTGGGGCACACGAAAGTACAGGTCGATAAAAGTAAATCAATGCATTCCCCGCCGTATCCTAGGGCGAGGTACTTCATCCCAGTCGTTCCGGGGTCGACTTAGCCATAAATAAGTACCAGTAAAATTTATTTGCCACCACGCGAATTAATATACACTGGGAGAGTAAGACTACAGGAGGTGTCCTGATGCATGTTATGGGGCTTCAAGGACCCGTTGCTAACTGTCATTTGCTAAGCTGCGCAGGCGGCTTGAAAATGTTGCATATAATAAATGTCACACTGTTCTTTATAACATGCCTAGGATTACTTGATAGTATGTTTTGAGTCAAGGATTACATAATCATAAATGTTGAGTCAAGGATTACATAATCATAAATGTTGAGTCAACGATTACATAACCGTAAATGTTGAGTCAGCAATTACATAACCGTAAATGTTGAGTCAAGGATTACATAATCGCAAATGTTGAGTCAAGGGTTACATAATCGTAAATGTTGAGTCAAGGATTACATATTCGTAAATGTTGAGTCAAGGATTACATAACCGTAAATGTTGAGTCAAGGATTACATATTCGTAAATGTTGAATCAAGGATTGCATAATCGTAAATGTTGAGTCACGGATTACATAACCGTAAATGTTGAGTCAAGGATTACATATTCGTAAATGTTGAATCAAGGATTACATAATCGTAAATGTTGAGTCAAGGATTACACTATCGTAAATGTTGAGTGGACGATTACAGAATCATAAATGTTGAGTCAAGGATTACATAACCGTAAATGTTGAGTCAAGGATTACACATCATAAATGTTGACTGGACGATTACAGAATCGTAAATGTTGAGTCGACGATTACATAATCGTAAATGTTGAGTCAAGGATTACATAATCGTAAATGTTGAGTCAAGGATTACATAATCATAAATGTTGAGTCAAGGATTACATAACCGTAAATGTTGTGTCAAGAATTACACTATCATAAATGTTGAGTAGACGAATACAGAATCGTAAATGTTGAGTCGACGATTACATAATCGTAAATGTTGAGTCAAGGATTACATAACCATAAATGTTGAGTCGACGATTACATAATTGTAAATGTTGAGTCGACGATTACATAATCATAAATGTTGAGTCAAGGATTACATAATCATAAATGTTGAATCAAGGATTACATAACAGTAAATGTTTAGTCAACGATTACAGAATTGTAAATATGAAGTTAACTATCCAAAGCGTCAGCGCGGGAAGCACTGTCCACACATACTGCCCAACCCCCTCTCCGAAAGCCAGCCCCCTACATAGGGACTCACCGTTGTAACTCCGCGTTTCCATCCAGTTTCCCGCGGTGCTCAAGACCCCTGGTCCATGCGAATATACTCGCTACCGGATTTGTGCTCGTCGGGTTACCCTGCCGCACGCAACACACAGTTACAACCTGGGGTTTTTTTTACGGGGAAAAGCATGCCTTCAACTGTGCGCCGACGGAGGCCCCAGGTAGCCCTGGCAGCGTGGTTAAGCGAGGGCTTTATCCGTCCGGCATAGCTCCGCCTTTTCAATTTTGATGCTCTGCGGATGGTCTCTACTCTATAGCGATGAGCTTCTCTTATCTCATCATCTTATTGTACATTCTCATTAACTATCGCAGACGTAGCACAGTGGACAGATATATATAGCTGTCAGTAGATGCTTGAAACCAGCAGCGTTATATGAAAATGCGTCGGGACGCGACTGTAAATCGTGCTTTTAATAATTATATTTGTTATTTTAATAATTATATTGTAAGTTATTAGCGTAACCTAGCCACCAACGACTTAAATTCATATCAAAACAACGTAATTGAGCTAAATAAAAGATACACAGAATTTTCGAGTTTTTCTGAAAGCCTCAACTTCATCTTAAATAAACTTTCAATAATTCAGTAAACATCTATGAAAGTGGTCGCCAAGAGGGTCGTCCATTTTAGCTGGAAAAAAAATAGAGTAGCCCAACCTTTTGGTGCTCGCGATAGTGGCGCGTCACCGTACCGTGGGCTGCTTCGGCCTCGATTGTCTTCCCATCGGGGCAGAGCAAAACACTCGTCATGAGACCCAGCGACCCGAAGCCTGAGACGTTCCGTGGAACAGTATTACATATCGCTTATTTGATGTATTTTATAACTGCTGTTAAGCTAATTGACTGACCTCAAGTGAAGACCCAATCCACCCCGTACCCAATCCATTCCGACCCAATCCATTCCGACCCAATCCATTCCGACCCAATCCATTCCGACCCAATCCATTCCGACCCAATCCATTCCGAC
>WURV02210754.1:0-11036 GCA_011762755.2 Epimenia babai
AGTTAGTCAGATAGTTAGATAGATAGATAGTTAGTTAGTTAGTTAGTTAGTTAGTTAATTAGTTAGTTAGTTAGTTAGTTAGTTAGTTAGTTAGTTAGTTAGTTAGTTAGTTAGTCGGTCGGTCGGTCGGTCGGTCGGTCGGTTAGTTAGTTAGTTAGTTAGTTAGTTAGTTAGTTAGTTAGTTAGTTAGTTAGTTAGTTAGCCAGTTGGTTAGTTAGTTAGATAGATAGTCAGTCAGTCAGTCAGTCAGTCAGCCAGCCAGCCAGCCAGCCAGCCAGCCAGCCAGCCAGTCAGTCAGTCAGTCAGTCAGTTAGTTAGTTAGATTCACCGTAGATATGGTTTATTATGGACGTTATTCATTGCACATATAAAACCCGCTACCGCTGTGGCTTGGTGTATAATCATCCAAAGTTGTTACTAATAAATGTTTAGTAATAAGCGGGATAAGAGGGATAGATTCTTCGTAGTCATTTTTAAAGAACTTAATTTCACACACCGACTATTCGTACGTTTCAGCATATATTCGTCTTAGATAAGAATAATTTTGACTGGGCTCGTCTCTCTGCTATCTTGTCCTGGACTGCCGATAGTCATCGCTTGATTTTACGTAATGTGTGGCGTGGAAAGGCCGTTGGTGGCATTCAAAGACAAGTGTCCTGGGCCGACGAAGTTCCTTTGTGAGCCTAGACTAGGGCTGGCTTTCACGACGGTGATTTCCTCATCAAAGCGGATGCGACTAACCCTACTCGGACACACCATAATAACCAGAGTCGAGAATGTAAAATGCTAACGATGGTGTAGTCAGCGGTTTCATCCTTATCCATTGCCAGGTCTAACATATTGCGAGATTATATCAAACTGTACAAACAGATTAAGTCAAAAGATGTCGAATGCCGGAAATTAATTTACCACGTTCTGTATTTTGAAATCTCCAATCGCTATCGAGGTATTCCACTATTCGGATAAAATAAGTGGAGAAAACTGCATAGAAAACTTTCCTCTGGAGAGACATGAACCCACGACCAGCGGAAAACCGGTCTGGTGCTCTCCCAACTGAGTAACTGGGGCACACTTTCACCCGTGCATTTCGGGTCCCACGAGAACCAAAGAGTTTTCACAGCATTGCTCTCTGGGTATTCATAAAACCACAATGGCTTCCCCAATAGTGTCACCTTGTTAATAAAATGGTTTATATAATACTGATCCTAAAATAACACCATAAAAGAGTCGGGCCGCGCTCAAACCGAGGCCGAGCCAGTGCAAGGCTGGGACGTTCCCATTGAGCTATAAAGACACACACTATATACTGTATAGTATATCCGACTCAGTAGTTTTATTATAAACGCCAACTTACCCATTATCATAGACAGAAGCAACAGGTGTGTGTGAGCGCTAGCGATCTGGTATCGATTGCGGACGTCCCCAGCGAGCAAAACTGTATAACCTATCTAAATAACAAATTGCGGTTTCTACCTTATACACGCTTGAACAAACACTGTAGGCTACCTAAAGCCTCAGGCGCACCGTATGCGCATGTGTAATGTCAGACAGATTAGATAAAAATATCTCGCCTATATGTGCACCCAGTATCCCGTGCAAATCGCTGTTTATATAAATTCGATATTTTTTCGGCTCATCCCAACTACTTATGTTTTCCCGAGAGTTTGTAAACAAGTTTTTTCTTCAAGATTCCATTTATGTACAGATATATCTTAAGAATATACGCGAGAGTAACAAAAAATATATGAGAAAATGTCCTTATTTTGAAGCCTACCAGACACAAAAAACGGACAGAAAAATTAAAATTTCAGCAACATAGGGTCCTTTATAAAGGCCTTACCAGTGCTAGAGTTAGTTGAACAGAAAACTCAAGACGTTCAACACTTTGCAATCAGCGAATTTCTTCGTTTCTGTGACTTGTCAAGATGTGAACAAAACCTGGATGTCACTGCCGACCATTTTTATCAGTGTTATAAAAAACATATTTTTTATGATAATACATAAATTCTATAGTGCTCCTTGGCATCACTGAAGTACGACAGAAGACACTTTACAATAATTAATACAATCCGTGAAATACGATACACTATAAACTTTAGAATCCAGAAATATAAATATACATGTATAGATAAAAACATAAGAATTTTTGCGCCATAAACGTAATCGAAAATAAATATTACATCTGCTTGTCTGTCCAGCTTTGAGTGATACGCCTAAACGCCTAGTTCGTCAGTCAGTTAGTAAGTTAGTCTTTAGTCAGTCACTCAGTCAATCAATCAGTTAGTCACTTAGTCGATTAATCAGTCAGACAATCAGTTAGTGAATCAGTCTATGAGTTAGTCGTTAGTCAGTGAGTCAGTCGGTCAGTTAGTTACTCAGTTAATCAGTTAGTAGATTAATCAGCTAGTCAGTTACTAAGTTAGTCAGTTCGTAAGTTAGTTATTTAGTTAATCAGTCAATTAGTGAGTCGACTAATAAGCCAGTCAGTTAGTCATTTAGTGTATTAGTTCGTTAGTGAGTTACTTATTCGGTGTGTCGGTTAGTTACTTGGTTAGTTAGTTACTTAGTCAGTCAGTCAGTCAGTTAGTTAGTTAGTTAGTTAGTTAGTTAGTCGGTTATTCAGTTATTCAGTCAGTCAGTAAGCCAGTCAGTTACTTAGTTATTCGGTCGGTGGGTTAGTTAGTTACTTAGTCGGTTGGTTAGTCAGTGATTCAGTGAGTGAGTCAGTCAGTCAGTTAGTTAGCTACCTAGATAGCCAGTTAGTTAGTTAGTCAGTCAGTCAGTCAGTTAGTTCGTTAGTTAGTTAGTTAGATAGTTAGATAGTTAGATAGTTAGTTAGTTAGTTAGTTAGATAGTTAGTTAGTTAGTTAGTTGTTTAGCCTCAGTAAACCCAACGGGTTTGCACAGACAGTTTACCTTTGCCCATTCGCGCCACACGTTCTAAACAGCCTCTATCGTAAACTACTTCGGTTCGTACTTCTGTTTCTGACCAAATCAAAAAGATCACACAACAAAGAATTACAAGTGCCAATAAGCGAATGCTTTCCTGCGCTGCAGACCACTATGACGCTGTCTGTATAATAAAATAATGAGTTTTTGATGAAAGGAATGGCTCACGCAGGTAGTAAAGTAATATTTATTTCTTATGTCATCTAGTTTATAACGATGTTGTTATGTTGCACAGTGTCTCACGATCGTCTAAGTAAGCAAACGACAGATTACATGCAAGTATCAGTCATGAATCGTCGTGAGGCTGTGTGCGCGCGCGAACGTGTACGTGTGAAAATATGTGTAGTAAATTTAGTTGCAATAATTATATATCATATCATACGTTTATTAAAACAAAACACCCATTAAAAATTGCCAACAAAAAACGTAAGAGCTGGTGAGGGAACAATAATACGGTATGTAATTGTTAAATACTACTGTGTAATATACTCATGCGCAATCTCCGAGTGAGTGAAGGCGATTAGAATGTGCTAAACGAGTAGTCCTGATTAAGAAATAATAAACGGGTGCGCGATGAAGAGGCCACCACTGAGTTCATAGCCAAATATCCGAGCTGCAGTCGCCGCCGATGTAACGTGCTTGTTGCGCGAGACATGGACCGCCCGGCTCGGCCCCAAAGTCCACCACAAAGTCGGGGTTCAGGGTCAAACCTCCCTTCTCTGTGTCCACGTCCACGCGTAGCATCACTGAGCCTTTCCTTAAAATACACCGCATTACCGTCGTAAAATATCTATGTAGACTAAATTGCAGTGAGAAAAATAAAGCTGTAGACGCGGTACATGATCGGGATCTTACTGGATAGATGGAAACAAACATCATCAAGACCCGACCGTTATACTGTTCATTCGATGACGACTTCAGTCTAATGACGTCTGATATAGCTGCCTTTTAAGGAACAAAGCATTTAACGAACCAAACAACTTAATAGCAGACAGATAGAGGAAAGACAAAGGGACGAACGAAGGTATGAGCGAACGTTTCTAATGGTAGTAAACAGCTTACAAAAAATTCAGTTTGTTTTATTTGAAATATATTTCAGACAAGAGCCATTCAAATGAAGATCAAGCTACGATTCAACTGAACGCCTCTGCCTATTTTTAAAATATAGATTTCAAAAAAACACTAACGACTGCAAAGATCGTCATTTTAAATCGTTGTAAACGACTAACAGATACTCTGAAAGACTGCAAGGACGTCTTAAGTAAACGGTCTATCATCGATCTCTTGACAAACGTCGTTTTAAGCGTATTACACGCAACGCATGTTTAAAACTACATAGGTGTCCTCGACTTACGTCAAAGATCCATTCTTACACGGCGGTGTAAGTCGAATTTAGCGTAAGTCGGAACTTGAATAGTAGTACTCTAAATAAAGTACTTTAAACGCCCTGTACTGTAAGTATTGTACAGTATAACGTTTTGGAGCCATAACGAAGGGAAAAAAGTTCACAAAAACACGTGAGAGAAAGAATGGCCAAACACAACCAAAATTGCGTAACACTGAAACTGAAACTAAGTGACGCCGTCTTCTTCACTTAGCACCACCGCACAACGTATTCACCCGCTGCACGCTACGAACTAGTTCACAATTGGTTACGTTTCTTACGACGCTAAACAGTGTAAGACGGAAACGCGTTATAATGTTATTTTATATATCAATTTCATTTTATATTTTATTTCATGTTTAATAAACAGTGTAAGACGGAAACGCGTTTTAATGTTATTTTATATTTCAATGTTTTTTATATTTCTTATGGGGTGCGTCGTAACCTCGAAAGGTCGTAGGTCGCGACCGTCGTAAACCGAGGACTACCTGTATAGATGTAAGCATGGTGTGAGTATTGTAAGTATTATCTCCAATGATCAAATATTAAATGAAACGCATTAAAAATATATGAGGAGTGATATTAAACTTGATGATTTATAATTAAATTATATACACAAGATGTGTAAATGAACTTGTTGAAAATCTGAATACATCTCTATGAATTCACTCTAGCTGTAGTTACATTGTTCAAATTAATAAGCGTTTAGTCTGTTTTTGAACGTGTTTCTATTTGTGACATTGCGCAGCTGCTGTGGTAATTTATTCTATAGTGTGGGTGCAGCAGTGAGGGAGATCTTTGGTCCTGGTAGACACGTAAAACCCGAGGAGGAACTACGTACGACAGTTCGTGCACTAGATTGGCGGGTTGTACGTCCGGTTCTTGTGATCGTGATGCAGTCTCCGATGTCTCCTGGTGCATTAAAATAGATCACTTGGTGGAGTAAAATTAGAATTTTTGGAGGTTTTTCAAAAGAGTATTTTGAGCCATTTTGAGAGATTGGTAAGACGCATGATATGGCGGTGATGTACGGCAGCGGTGTACGGCGGCGGCGATGCTGTACGGTGGTGTTTGATGGCTGTATGCGGTGTTGAGTGAGTCGGTGGTGGGGTGGTGAATTCTTTGAAGGATGACCTGTCTTATTTCACACTCCGCATTTCCAGAAAGCTGGCGACAGCTGTCATACAGGAGGGTACCTTAACGCGGGGCATGTACATCGTGGCTGGGACAGCTTCTGGAAAGGTCATTCAACTGTGAATATTCTTCTCAGAGTAAATGATAATATCAATAGGGATTTCTGTAGTTCATTAACCACAACGAGCTCCTGTTAGATCTGTCTTCATTGCTTAACTGTGCTGATGATTTACTTTTTTGACACAATTTGTTTCAGTTAACCATTAACCATATTGGGAGCTAGGAATGTTATATGTGCATTGATAGATACAACACATCATGTCACATTATTGAGGTGCGTTTCACCATGATGGGTAGGTGCGGGCGTTGTTCAATGACAAGTTTCAACCAATCAACGCAGCCCACCCGAGTTCACCGGTAGAGATTGTAGGTTGGAAGGATCTCCCATCAGCTGGCGACCAAATACTCGAGGTGGACAGCGAGGTAAACGCTACTTACACTACTTACACTAGTTACACCAGTCGCATGAGTTACACCAGTCACACTAGTCACACTAGTTACACTAGTCACACTAGTTACACTAGTCACACTAGTTACACTAGTCACACTAGTTACACTAGTCACACTAGTCACACTAGTTACACTAGTCACACTAGTTACACTAGGCCTTGAGTTTTGTGATGGGAAATGCTGAATCCTCAGGTAAGTTATAGTTTATAGTTTACGATTAGTGACGATCGTCTATAAATATTCATACTGTGCATCATTTGGTGCTTGTTGACTGCAGGCAAGAATGAAGGAAGTTATAAAACTGCGTGAGCTGAAGGAAGCCGAGCGTAAACTCATCCAAGATTCGAAGGCAATTGAAGTCAAGCGTGAGAAACATGAGATGGCCTACAGCGCAAATCTGCGTGAAAAGCATGCGAATGGCTTCAGATATTACAGGGGTTCCATGAGGATGAAGGAATCTCTTGAAAACCATGCTGGACCTCGCTTGGCAATGGTGCTTAAAGGTCATTTACATTCTAGGTCTGATTGTTGCACTTTTTTGTTGTCCTAACTCATTGTGGTAGCCGTGTGAGTCAGTTCAAATATAAGCAAATTAAGTGGTAACACCTTACCACTTAATTTGCTTATACTTTTTTGTTGGTAACAGTGTTTAAATATCAGTGATATTCATGGCCAACTCCTCAGGTGTTCAACAGTGTCTCCTGCCCCACCCCCGTCCCGTCTATACAATCTATTACAAGTTACTCTCTCTTTCTCTCTTCAAGTCTACTATCAAAACCTACCTTTTCCTAAAAGCATTCAGTGATACCCTGTAGTTTTAGGATGATTTAGTCTACTATACGATGTTTTATGAGATTTTCTCTCTTAAAGTCCACTATCAAAACCTACCTTGTCCTAAAAGCATACAGTGATACCCTGTAGTTTTAGGATGATTTTAGTCTACTATGCGATGTTTTACGAGATTTTCTCTCTTAAAGTCCACTATCAAAACCTACCTTTTCCTAAAAGCATTCGGTCATAGCATTTGGTTTTATAATTTTATTTAACTCTGCACATCTTAGTATTTTTAGGCTATGATATCTTCTAGGTAGAATAGATTAGTTATAAATTTCAATGTTTCATGCCAATTATGCTACTTTTTACTTGTTGCATATCTTCCTATTCATTTTTTGTGCATACCATGTTGTATTACCATTGTAAAGTGTCGCTGATAACTAGTTAGCTGAAGAGGCACTACAAATACAATAATCATGAATCATTTATTATAAGATTGATCATGAATCATTTATTATAAGATTGATCATGAATCATTTATTATAATATTGATCATGAATCATTTACTATAATATTGATCATGAATCATTTATTATAATATTGATCATGAATCATTTATTATAAGATTGATCATGAATCATTTATTATAATATTGATCATGAATCTTTTACTATAATACTAATCATGAACCATTTATTATAAGATTGATCATGAATCATTTACTATAATACTGATCATGAATCATTTAATATAAGGTGGGTCATGAATCATTATAATATTGATCATGAATCTTTATTATAAGATTGATCATGAATCATTTATTATAAGATTGATCATGAATCATTTATTAGAGAGTGAATGTGAAGTATCAGGAATCAGTTTACATGCATCATTTAGAGTTCTTTTTCAATCTATCAGTTTCTATCTATTTTATGTTGGAATTTTTGCTAATTTCAGGAGATGTTGATGGAAGTCTTGAGGCTATTTTGGACACAATTGATACTTATGACTCATTGAAATGTGAGCTGGATGTTGTTCACTTTGGGGTGGGTAGCATCACTCCAGCTGATGTCGACCTTGCTCATTCATTTGGGGGTTAGTCTATGGTAAAATGGATTACTTCTAACAGAACAGAGCGCTGTTTATGATTTTTTTATTCTTTTATTCAACACAATAATTATATAACAGATAACGTTGAGGTCTCCAATGGCTGTTGTCATCATTTGAAACGTGAACCCAATATTAGTGATTCAACAGTAAAATTGAGGTTTTTTCATTTGTCAAAATTTACCTTTATCACTTCATATATCTGGGTGTTTGCGTCCATCACTCCATATATCGGGTGTTTGCATCCATGAGTTTTGTAACTTCATTTATCTGAGAGTTTGTACCCTGCTCCTTAATGTTTATTGTTCACAGCCATTATATATGGATTTAATGTGACTTTATCACCAAACATCCGAACGATGGCTGAAGATAAAGGAGTTCCCATACGTATCCACAACGTCATCTACAGTCTGTTTGATGATCTCAAGACGGACTTGACAGCAAAGCTACCGCCAGCAATACACGAAGATATTCTCGGTGAGTAATTGAGGATAGGTGCAGAACCAACTTAGACAAGATTGGTGATGATTATGTGCAGTTATAAACACAGAAAAGATAAATAACACCTTTATGGCTTATTTGTAATAACATATATTCACAATGGGATGACGAGATGGGAGAGAAGTAACGTCCAAAAAGGGGTGGCGTGCCATCAGCATCCGAGACACAGCTACATTACAGGCAGTACAAAGTTACGGAGGCTGCTGATTGTAAAGAACAGAAGTACACGGAAATGTCATAAGTAAAACATTGGTGAGGCCACAGCACAATGTGCGGTCTTCTCATATTCTAATCCAACAATGTAGCAACTTGGCCACCAACGTCCCGCAACCTTCGCTCCGACATACGTTCATTTACTCCCTCCTTAAACTGATATATTTTGGCATTTTGTAGGCGAAGCAACTGTTCAAGAAGTGTATAATATTACTGAACGGAAGAGGAAGGTCAGCGTGGCAGGCTGTCGATGCACAAAGGGGACAATATGGCGTAAGCACATGTTCCGTATCGTGCGTGACGGTGAAGCGATCCACGAAGGTCTGCCTTCCCTTTATTAGATCACCGGAGATTTTGATCAGGCTTCGTCCATTGTCCATCCAATGTTAACATTTTATTTAAGAAATTCTTTCAAAAACCATTTATCGGAGAGCTTGGCCATTCAGCAGATATTCTCCTGGTTCTCTTTTAGATTTTTTTATTATATCATCATCATCAGATCAAGGGTAATTTCTGGTGATGTTTGTATTTTTACTTAAAAAATCTTATGAACCGCTTGTTGCAGAGCTTCTTTGCCATTTTGCAGTTAGTATCCCCAAGGGGAAGTAATTTCCGGTGATGTTTGTATTTTTACTTAACAAATCGTCTCGAGAACCGCTTGTCGCAGAGCTTTGCCATTTTGCAGTTATTCTCCTAGAGTTGGTCTCTTAGATTTGTTCAGCATATCATCATCGGACCAAGGGGGAAGTAATTTCTGGCGATTGTTGTAATTTTACCTGAAAAATTTCTCAACTACTTTTCTATTTTCTAAATGCTTTTCAAGTTCCGGAAGAGTGCTTTTTTGCCTTTTGCTTTAATATCTGAATGAGTGTTTTAATGCCTGTTGGGCCTGTTGTTTTAATATCCGAATGAATGTTTTCAGGTGTCGTGTTTTCATATCCGAGTGTTTGTAGGCCTCTTTGGCCTTTTTTATATCCAAATAACTGTTTTGAGATTTGTTCAATTTGAGATTGTTTGGTTTTATTAATTTTTATATTAGTAAATGCTGTTGATGATGGCAGTTAATCTGTAATTACCACAAATAAGCTATTTTTGAACTGTGTATCACTATACAGTATAATTTGTCATTATATAGCCCTTATACTAAAAGTGAGAGTAGAGTGTTCAGTACGTAATGTACAATTGTATTATCTGTATCTTATATATGTGCAGTAGTGTGGTGTTCACACATGAGGCATCATTCAAATGTAAAGCATTCATTACAAACTTTGTAGACGTCCCACTGAGTGATTTCTGCTAGCATCAACTTAATACCCAGTCTAGTTAGTGCTATGCAAGAACCATATATATGTACAATATAAGGATGCTTGATTATAAACCAGTTAAATTGAATGAGTAGTTCTCGCAGTCAAGAATCTTTAGGCTAGAACTGGACACATTCAGTAAGTAACCTTTCTTGATACTATTTAGGATTTGTATTTAAATTGTAATTGTAACAACAATTAATTGTATAATTGACTTCATGCGTATATCGTTTGTTCATGATAATTAGCATTGATGTTAACTAATTATTGAAACTCCACTATGAAATGGTCATGCGGTTACGGTATTAACGATAATGATTTTGATTTTACAACTATTATTGGCACACTATTATTCAATTTGTGGAATTGTATCGAAGAGCAATTATGCGAATTGATTAATTTCTTCCAGACAAAGTTCTCATAAAATTGCTTTAGCCTTACGGAATGCTCAGATTTCATGTATATCCCAGCATCAACATGTACATATTAAATTAAAACTGACCGCACCACTATTTTTATCCAATAATAACAATTAAAAGGTGTGATATAAACTGTTGTGAGAGTTTCAGTTTTTTTGTCTATTCATTTTGCGACAGTTTTTCTTAAACTTTTATTTATATTCACCATGCATCTTAAGTGCTTCTTTCTTTGTCTTTTTCTTTACCCCTCCCCCCCCCCAATAGTCAGGCGAGCATCTTTAGTGTCTTGTTATTTTTTAAGTCCCATGTCCATTACAGAGAGTTCCAGGGCCAGGCACGTACGAGAAGACTTACCAGTCTGGCCATGTACCAAAGGTCCTGTCCCAGATGGGCCGACAACATGGACTCTTCTTCAGTAGCAGTTTCTTTTAAATAACTTTTACAACGACCAAGGCTTGTTAAATTATTGAATTACAGTAAAAATACAATACATCATCATGGTGTTTATACCAATGAACCACATATAATGATTAGAATGATTAATTTAGCATTTAACAGGGTAACAGGAATAACTTAGCCACGTAGACCATACTGACAGTAATAAATTGCAAGTAGAGCCGTTGCCGCCGGTACAGTCGTTCGCTCGTCGCCGCCGGTACGGTCATTCGCTCGTCGCCGCCGGTACGGTCATTCGCTCGTCGCCGCCGGTACGGTCATTCGCTCGTCGCCGCCGGTACGGTC